>WWET01003386.1:33519-43751 GCA_011038615.1 Limnodynastes dumerilii
CTGTTTGCAACCGATGAAATATGACTCCCCTGCAATCAACATGGTTTTGCCCAAGAGTAACTTTCCTCTCTTAATTTTAAGCTCCTTCTTAAGTCTGGATCCAGCCCTATATCTTTTTCTGGAATGGATGACAGGCGTGAGATATAGATATGTAAAAATAAACCTTCCTGCAATGGTTTCTCCATACTCAACCTCACTATTTTCTGCATCTGTTGAGCCATAGGATCCGAATTTGGTAAACTGGATTCTTACTAAGGAGCCCTTTGAGCCATTTCAGCATTTCAGTTTGTGGATCTTCATTATCTCAACTGGAAGATATTGTTCTTTCATCTGCTCACAGGGTGTACAGCTTGGGGTGTTATAACCCCCTTTTTAGTCTGCGTTTTTCCATTCAGTCAGTACTTTATACTAATCTTTCTTTCTTTCTTTCGTTTCTTGGTTGTTGTTGGACATGATTAGTGCTCTTAGGGGTTGGGTGGCCCGGACAGCTACAGTTTGTAAGACCACTTTGTGTGTGATGGTCAAGAACACAGTAAACTGACAATCTCATTCTAAATCCACAGACAATTTCTTATCAGATTATAAAGACACACAGCAGCTCGTTGATAAGTCACATAAAAGCAGCTACACTTCTCTCATGAAGAAGCTACCATGCACTAATAGCAATATATAATACCGCCATCTGCTGGTGACTATTGTTTAGAATACAAAATTTGTGTAAACAGAGAGCATAAAAAAATGTTGAAACTTTTTCACCAGCACCAGGTCATGTCTAAGTACTGGTTTTCTGCCCTTGTGTTAGGATGTGACACCTTGAACGCATTATAAAGGGTCAGAAATTGCTTCCGAAAAACTGAGCATGTGTAATATCATTCTACATACAGTAAGAATATGTTTATTACAAATATTCTTGGCAATTATTTTGTTTCCATTCAGAGGCGCTCACAATAATCAGAACCTCCGTTACAGTCAGCATTACACTGTCCTACCCTGCATGTATCTGCATTGCACTTAGCTGCTGTGAGCCTGCACACTGCGCTCATTACGATCACATACAGCCAGCCCCACTTTTAAAACGCATCTATCATGTGTGCTGATTTGCGTGTGCTTCTGGATTAGCCCCACTATATTTAAGAGACCTTAATCAAATTGCTCTGTTTATTGATCAAATAATAAAACGAACACACCTTATTATTTACTTTATTGTGGCAGTAAACAGTATGTCTTTTGAAATACACAATGCTCAGTGATTTATGGGTCTGAATAATGCAAATGGACTGTCATAAAACCTTTTGTCAAGTATATTTTTAAAGAAACCGGTATTCAGCCTCCCTTCTGCACAACTAAAAACAGAAAGTCACACACAGAATTACAGATGATTCTTTATTTACAGGGAAATTTACAATGGACAAAATGAATAACCAGTAATATTCATGAAAATACAGAGTTGCCTGCAGCGAGCATGCATTAGATCTACCTCTCTCATTTGTACAAGAAAACAGACTATCTGCTTGGTGAATAAGGGTGATATCTTCTTTTCTACAGTCTATGTGTGGAGGGCTTTCCAAATGACCCCTGAGGAATTCTTCACACTTTCACAAGGGAAGTACATATATACTCTGTATTTAATTAATGTAAGGTGTTGCAATAAGTTACAAAACAATGAGTTAACGAGTTATTTACCATAAGATTACTTTTTGTAGCTAGAAAACGTCAAATTTTTATAGGGAGTCTGGGTCTTGATATTAAAGCCACTTTACTTCTTAAGCACTGCAGCTATGTAAATAACTACGTAACTTAGATCTTCTTTTATTTATAACACTGCAATGGCCAGCATATAAAGAAAGGAACAGTTATAAAGGCCAACTAAACATGTCAAAATAAACTACCCATTTCAATTCTGTCATTTAGCAAACATGCCTAGAACATGCCTAGAACTTAAGGCAAGAGCTAGAGAATAAATTCCTCGCTAAATTTGGACACTCAAAATACAATTTACAGTTTATACTGGAAAAATATGCAGGCAGACAAGTTATATGAAAATGAAGATATTGATCAAAACACAAGGGTCGCCATCCTATGCAGCTTCAATGGAGTCTTCATCCACATGACGTCCTTGTGGCTGAAATATACACATGGAAAACAGTTAATAAATTCCTTCAGGTTCCCCTCTGCATCATAGTCAACACCTTCCCTAGTCATAAAGGGAAATACTTTAATCCTGCATGTGTAATATAGGAGTAATGATTTTAATCTGAATATACAGAGTGTGTGTGTGTGTGTGTATATGTATATATATATATATATATATATAAAGGATTGTCCTTTTCTTAACCAAGGAAGATACTTTTGTGATTTAAATCCCACAGATTTTAGGCACCTGATTAAGATAATGGGATTTTTGCTGTCTGTCTACACACCATAATAAAGTTTATGGACATCAAATATAAATGATATAAGTGAGACAAAATAGTTCATGTTGTAGACAGATGACCATGTTATTTAGGAGGTGATGAAGAAAAGGATATAAATGATGCTTTATAGCCATCCCGACAAACATATCATTATGTCACAACGACAAGTCCTGTGACTAACACAGGTATTTGCATGACAGGCTGGTCGCTGCTTAATCTGCTCTTCATGTAAAGTATTCTTACATCTCACCATTTATGATCATAGGTATTCAAATAAAAAAAAAAACAACAGAAAATTCTGTTCATTGATATACAATACTCCAGGTTCATTTAAGAAAAGTATGCAATGAAAAATGAAATATTCTAATTTTAGAATCAAAGTAGGTTTTATGTTTAACCACTAAAGCAGGTGGCACTTTACACAAGTCTATAATTATGTATTTTAATTTTAAATGAACTTCTAGTAAAACCCTGAAAAGATGCAAAGATGAACTGTGAGTAGTTGAATGTAGTTGTATGAGGAATGGGAAGAACGTTATATACCTTGTATCTGCCTAGTAGTGCCATAACATGGGAAGTCTCCTTACACATGCTTCTACATTGAGGAACTGATGAGCATCTACATGTAGTAATGGTAAAGCACATGGTTTCCTTATACATGAATTGTTGCATATAAACCATATATCATTTTGATTCCCTGAGCTATGGTATCACATGATATTTGTATATTTCTGTAGCTTTGGCTGTATGAGCATGGAATAGCTGGGCCCGTGGCTGTCTAACTTATAAAACAAACTAGTGAATCAGTGATGTCCCAGGCATGAATATTTCAGTTTACCTTCACAAATATATAAGTAGGTAGAAAACGTTTCAGCATATGACTCGTGTAGTTCGGGAACCTCAAGACATTAATGTTTAGAGATGGCAGCTGCTGGTACCCTGCCATTAACGGGTAGAAGTTATAAAGCATTTCCTGCTTAGTGCCCGGAAGGATTTGCAGTCGAATCTGCAAGAGAGAATGACAGATGCAAGAAGTGTAACCGGCTGCAAGATAGAATCATATAATTAATAACATGCCCTTATCATAAATGGAAGCATTAGGAAATATTCTGCACATACATTAAGATAGTAGGGTTATTTATTATCACACAATCTATGGCTCTTTGGATTCCAAAATGTATGTAGGAATATGAAATAACAATGTTTACCTGTTTGAGTCCAGAAAACATAAAAGCATCACTTGGCTCCACTGTAATTTCGATGTCTTGAACCAAACTGGTCTTATTCTCTAAATGATACTTTACCGGCAGGGATTCTCGCACCCGTCCAAACGATGGGAGATCTATACATGGTATAACAACAGTGGAGAATATCTGTAACTGGTGAACATCCATAACCCTGCGCTGCCAGATAGCAAACCTAAAGTAACAATGGCCCAGATCCTGGGCTACGTCTGACAGGGGAATTACGTACAGTGCGTACGTACTTCTCCTGTCTAGAAGGTTGTGCGTATGTGCACAACCTTCTTACGATGCTGTGTCGGCGTATGTAACGACTCTTAGGTAAAGGGGGCTTTCCCCCCATTATGCATGTCGTATATCGTGCTAATGATGGGACAGGGCAGGGGAGGCCACGTTACGATCAGGTATGTGGCTTTAAGGCCGCATACGTGATCGTAAAAGTTAGGGTAGGAATATGGACACGTAAGTGTCCAGATTTCCTACCGACAGCGGGGAGTGCAGGGGGCATGCTCTCCTCGCCATGATGCCAGCCGTAAGACGCCCATAGGTCAGGATCCGGCCCAATATGTGTAATGTAGCAGGCACCAAGAAAATGTGTGTACTGTGGATTACATCATTATCGATTTACCTCCTCGGATGTGAAGCGGAATACTTTCTACCATGACATGAGGCAACGTAGTCACTGTATTAACGACTGGGACACTGCCTCCAGCTGAGCTCCTTTTAGGGAGAGAAACAGATAGCTTTTATTAATAATAGTTATTCACATCTACAATCTATTAAACCAACTCACATGTTTCTCCACTACTTTGTTGTTGCTTTTTAATTAGCTCTTTATTAAACAAGTGAAGCAAAGTCATACATACATGAGAATCACATTACAATACGGGTACAATGCTGCTATTCCAGAGAAGGAAATATAATGTGGTAGGGTCGGCTTACACCACAAAATTCTTTCAAATTGACTGCCAAGGACTCAGGAGGCAGAGATAAGTCAGGTTCTATGGTCACATATTGGTCAGTGAAGATATGGTTTATTGACTGGTGGAGGGGCCCACAGGTGGGATGCCCATCATGTCTATCTATCAGGCTCACACTTGACAAAAATTCTGACAGTTCCTCCAGCATGTCAAGAGGGCTGAACATTCTGTGGTCTGTGTACGCGGCTATCCGCTGAACATTCTGTGGTCTGTGTACGCGGCTATCCGCTGAACATTCTGTGGTCTGTGTACCCGGCTATCCGCTGAACATTCTGTGGTCTGTGTACGCGGCTATCCGCTGAACATTCTGTGGTCTGTGTACGCGGCTATCCGCTGAACATTCTGTGGTCTGTGTACGCGGCTATCCGCTGAACATTCTGTGGTCTGTGTACGCGGCTATCCGCTGAACATTCTGTGGTCTGTGTACGCGGCTATCCGCTGAACATTCTGTGGTCTGTGTACGCGGCTATCCGCTGAACATTCTGTGGTCTGTGTACGCGGCTATCCGCTGAACATTCTGTGGTCTGTGTACGCGGCTATCCGCTGAACATTCTGTGGTCTGTGTACGCGGCTATCCGCTGAACATTCTGTGGTCTGTGTACGCGGCTATCCGCTGAACATTCTGTGGTCTGTGTACGCGGCTATCCGCTGAACATTCTGTGGTCTGTGTACGCGGCTATCCGCTGAACATTCTGTGGTCTGTGTACGCGGCTATCCGCTGAACATTCTGTGGTCTGTGTACGCGGCTATCCGCTGAACATTCTGTGGTCTGTGTACGCGGCTATCCGCTGAACATTCTGTGGTCTGTGTACGCGGCTATCCGCTGAACATTCTGTGGTCTGTGTACGCGGCTATCCGCTGAACATTCTGTGGTCTGTGTACGCGGCTATCCGCTGAACATTCTGTGGTCTGTGTACGCGGCTATCCGCTGAACATTCTGTGGTCTGTGTACGCGGCTATCCGCTGAACATATCTGTGTGCAGTAAGCAATTCAAAGATATATCCCTGCATGCAAAGAATACAATTAACTTGACCCCCCCTGAAATCAACATGGTTTAGCCCGGGATTAACTAATTTCAAGCACTTACTTAAGTCTGGATCCAGCCCATCATTATTATTATTGATGGTGATGATGATGATAACAATAATATTATTATTATTACTAATCATTGAATGTTGTGTCCCTTCAAGTTTCTGCATGCACTAAGATATAACTTCATGATGTATAACACTAGAATAGATCTTATTTCTCATAGCAATAACATTAATTACTACAGCTTGCTTACCTCTTCCAAGAAATGATATAGCTGCCAGTGGCCACTCCGCTTGGAGAATTGGCTATGGGTGGGCACTGAAGACAGAAGCATTCGCTGGCACTCTCTCCTGTCTGTAACACAACTGATTGCACAAAAAGATAACATTATCAAACTATCCCTCTATAGAGGAAGGTTTACATTTCCATTATCAACAGCAAAACACTTCAAGTGCAGCAATGTTTCCCTCAATACGCATTAGAATAGCTTTTTCATCCATTCAATATATCCATTTGTTTGTATTTTCTTCTTAACCAAAATTATCTCAATTTATTGAAAAATATAAAATCCTAAAGCAACATCCTAGATTGGATTAAAAACTTGAAATGAGACAAGTACCTTTTAGTTCATTTGAAGTAACTAATTACTAATACAGGGCTGGATCCAGATTTAAGTAAGTGCTTGAATTTAGTTACTCCAGGGCTAAACCATGTTGATTTCAAGGGGGTCAAGTTAATTGTATTCTTTGCATGCAGGAATATATCTGTGAATTGCTTACTGCACACAGATACTGACCAGCTTTACTATCACACTGTTATTTAGACTTGGGATAGGAAACGTCACCTCTCAACTCTAATACTGTTTGCAATAGATGAAATATGACTCCCCTGCAATCAACATGGTTTAGCCCAGGTGTAACTAAGTTCAAGCACTTACTTAAGTCTGGATCCAGCCCACAAACACTATGACAACGCAAGGGAATTCACTCACCCTTTTCCACATGAGATTCAAGCTGGTCTACGGGGGTGACCGATGGAGAGAGCTGCAGCTGGCTAGATACAATAGTGAGAGCCCATGGAGAGGCGCTCAGTATATCAGTCATTAGCAAGAAGGGGATGTCAGCGTAGACGCGATCTAAATGTTCAAACTGCAAAGAACAGAAATGTAACCGATCGATATAGAAGAAAAGATGCATATGCATCATCTGCCACAGGGAGTGTCAAACTTTATTTATTTAGGTTGGTTTTTAGTGATTAATTGTTTAGTGTTACCAAGTATAGGAATAAATAATACAAACCTTTATGGACACAAACTTAACAGCAACATCAAACGGATTCACAGTGTCAATGGTAACCGTTTCGTCCTGTGTGAAAAAGAATGTATACATGAAAAAAGCAGTAAGATGCCTAATAAATACTTTTCTGATCATGACTTCATAATGACACATACATAAACAACCTGTCAGTATGATTGCACAAACGCGATACAAAGGAATTCTGTATCATATAGCGTCAGCAGAATTCACTGCGGATTGCAGTGACCACACGGGAGGCTGGACCACTCACGACGTGTACGAGATACGCACGGTGGGTGATATTTGGAATGGTAATCATACAGTAGGGCGTTACAAAGCATCTACGTTCCATTTACCATTACGTATTACATATTGTTCCCCTATTTTTGCTTTGTACATGTATTGTATTCCTTGTTCGTGTTTTTATACCCTCTGTTAATTATTGTATATGTAACTATTGCCTCTGTATGGTGCTGCGGATACCGTGTGGCATCATACAAATAAACATTGATAATAATAATAATATTAATACGTATGTTACCTTCCGCATGTGGAATAAATAAGGTAGGGTTCTGCGTGTGAAAGGGCTGTACATGCAGGAGGTGTGCACTCTCCTCGCACGTACACAATTCTGGATATCAAATTCCATACCTTAGCCTCCATTGCGGAGGTCAACGCACGGAATCTGCTCTCATTTCTGGACCCGGCACAATTATATCATTGCATGTGTACATTTGCATATAAAGGTTAAGTATGATGACATTTCCTTTATAAAGGTTAAGTTTATAGGAGGCGGTTTTTCTGCAGTTGGCAGCCAAAGTGTGAAAATTTGGCCTGAGGTCAGCTCCATTCAGTTATGTGGGAAAAGCAGCTTACTCTGTGACATCTGCAGATAATCTCTTTGTCCTCCACCGACGTGTCAATCAGGTATGAAACATAAACCAGGAATACACGTGTGCCAACAGTGCCACAGCGGATGTACAGAGACATATCCAGCTACGAAGAGAGCAGAGCACAACAGTGACTGTATTGTTTTATATAACATACAGCAAGACAGGGCCTAACCATGTAAGACTGGCTAATAAAAGATTACATATAGAATAACTAGTAATAGCATTTATTACACTCCTGGAATGCTTTCTTACTGTGGCTGTGGATAAGAATAAAATGAGCAAACAGGGTTTATTTTCTAGACAGTCAGTGAATAAAATGCGGTATAGTCTATTTCTCATAGAACCTTATTTATTATTAATTCAGTATACCAAATGTGTTGTATTTTCTACCAAAAATGACAAAACAGAGTCCAGTTAATTAGGAGCTCTCAGATATAATAATAAAATACAGGTCTTTAAGCTTTAAACTATCTTTAGTATCTATAGTGTGTCCTGATTATGCATAACTATAGTGGCAGAGGGTCGTATTCAGAGATTTTTTTATGTACGCAATTATATGCACGGCCAGAGCGAGAAAACACCCACCAACATCCCTGACACTCCCCTCTCCCGGACGTGCTGTCGGTGACTTACGAATCCCTAGACGAATCCCTAGACCACTCTGTTCTTTCCGTTACGTGCGTATATGCGATCCATCCGTACGATTCTTTATAACCACGCCTCCATGCGTTTGTTTAAATGCCTCCCCCACCCACTTTTATGTAAATTTGCAAGTACGGATTTCTACGCCAGCCATCCGCACATATGTACCCAAGTGCGATTCACGTGCCTGTGCCTAAAGCAGGAGCGTATATTCAACGTTACTACGCATGCGCAGTTTATCCGATCCTAAAAATACGCACGCAAATCCCTGATAAAACGGTTCTCTGAATACGGCCCAGGAATGTGATATTTTAAACTAAACTTGAGTATGGATAGAGAGATAGATATAGATGTAAATAGTCACAAAAACGCCGTTTAATTCACTGATATTGCCCCTAGTGTGTTAATATTTTTAGAATCTGAATAACTGCTGCCGTCACATGATCACCGAAGGTGATTTATTTAGTTAAGGGCATTAAATATAAAAATAAGAGTCCACAATGCACTCTTTTCAGAGATCATTCTTATACATGCATCTAAGAGGTCTAAGCACAAAGGTAACCAAGATCTTTAGAAAACAAGTCTTTAGCAACAGCACATATTATATCAATGTCCTTTTATCCCTGTATACATAAGCTACTGTTGGCGTACATAAATAAACAAGGGGTACAGGTAAGTCTTATTTGAATTCCTGTAGCAGTCTTGCACATTTAGCAGTGTATTATTAGCCAGTGAGAATACACACAGTGTTACTGGCTCAGGGAAATGATTATAAAGGTCACATCGGCACCTTTTCACCAGGCTGCAGGTTTCCTATGGGGATGTCTGTGAGCAGAGCCGGACTCGAGTCATCGCACATTTCTGTTTCCTGAAGCGTAACCAGAGTCTTCTGTGTCAGGTTGGCATCCTGCCCTGTGAGAGACATTGTGCTCCTGGGTTACTGCACAATACATACCATGGCTCAGGGTCAGGTGAGGTGATCAATAGTTATGTTTAACACTGTGGCTGCCAGCTTTAGGAGTCAACTCATTAACAGACAAGCACACAAAACACTGGAGAAAAGTTACCCTACTGCTACTGATCACATCAATCTTTCAAAACAACAGTTACATGTTATTCAAGGTTACATAAAAAGCGAGAGCAACAATTCAAAACCAATTAAGGAGGAGGAACAATGGTTGGAGAGCACGAGAAAGGATACCGAAGTGCCAACAAAGGGTTGTTAAGGAGGAGTTACAAACGGAGGGACATAACAACAAGGGGAACAATCATATTTGACAAGAGTCAATCAAGTTTCCAAGATACATGAATTAGAGATTCAGTGTGGCAAGGGGAGGGAGGAGTAAGAATAACAACAGAGTTAGAGGCAACATGATCATGGAAGCTCAGAGTACTCCTGTCATTGAAATCACATCATAAGCAGCGAGCGGGCCTTAAATAAGTTAATCTTTGACTTTAGCTGGATCAGGAGGATTGGGGAGGATTTTGAGTATTAGGTGATAGCAGTCTTAGCAGCTAAGACGACATGGATTAGGAGGTCCTACTTAGGGACTAGGGACTTGATGCACAATTAAGAATCAGCGGCTATTTAGGAGCGTAAATTTAAGAAGGGACAAACAGCTCATGTATAGTAACTTAATTTACGCAAGCTACATACAACTTAACGGGATGGCTCTGATTCACCATTATGAACCTAGTTCAACTAGGTTCATAGTGACTTAAGAATGAAAGAGT
>WWET01003386.1:43770-82729 GCA_011038615.1 Limnodynastes dumerilii
AAAGAGTGTACCGGGCCAATTTAAGAAGGAAGATAAGAAGAGTGGGTGGAGGGAGGCATTCAAATGGGGAATTCTGGGCATGATTAACCCACTACATTCCTAATTTTGCCACTTACGCACACACAACTATGAACCTAAAGTTAAGGTTGCCCTATGGCACTCGTAAGTCATCTAAGAAAATCGAGGGCGTGTCAGGAAAGTCAGCATGCTACTTGGGTGCGTAAAATTAGTCTTCTTAAGTCTGAACCAGGCCCTAGCTGTGTAGAGATCAGGGGAGGGGGAGAATATCCTACTTTATTACTTCAGATGTTTGTTGGAACACCTGGTGCCATAAGGGTTAAGATACTAGACAGGACCAACAACATGAAACGTGTCCCCCACTTTACCACATGGACGACCATGTTGATTAGATTGGGAGGGCTACATTTTATAGAGGCATGAGGTATAATTGATATAGAAGCCGCATTAGCCTCTCTGTGCAATCAGACATAGTGGAGGGGAAATTACCCAGCAGGGTTTTTTTATTTTTGCTCTTTCAGCTAATTGACCCTGTGGTTGCAAAAAAATCTAATGGAACGGTCTATCTTTTTCTGCATACCTGGTTTAAGTCCAGCTGTGAGTTTCACATCCTTCATGACAGTGTTCTCCTGAGACTGTATGGTTATCATCAGGCAGTACATTTCATTAGTCAAAGCTGGTGGCTCATGGCGTAGTTGGACTGTTACCTTAGGTACTCTAGAAATAATCCTAAAGCAAACAAAAAAATTAACCATGGTCACTAAGATAAACAGGTGATTTTATATATGTTCACGAGTTCCAAGTATTACTTACATGGTGCTGGCTTGGATAGTGATACTGTCCCAGTGAACTTCAGTATCAGGTAGCTTTGGCCTGCGCTTAAACGAGCGTGCCGCCTGTACGGCTTCCTGAGCGGAAGCAGCATCTCCTCCACCCCCTCGCCAGTTCAGAATCACACATCGGCCTGTATCACTGCCCAGAATCAGATCCACTGAGGTTATCTTACATTCAGAAACAAAAAGGGGGATTACTTCAACAGCCATATACAGAAACAAAACTGAAATGCACAGCTCGTATATATGATCAAGCTGCCACAGGTAACTTGTATATACGCAGGTTTTTCACAACCGCTATTATTCCCACAAGCAAATTTACATAGATACTGGTTTGCAACACACTGCACTGATTTGCCAGTGATCAGATAAGGCATAACTTACAAACTGTGCCCTTTTCAGCCACTTTATCGTCATAATGACGATGTGCTCCAAACAATTATTATGTCGTATATAGTCAGCTTAAACGTGGAACTAACACGACTACAGTTGAATGAAAAATTATTAACGGCTATTTATATAGCGCCAAAAATTGTTTGCAGCATTTTACAGAGAACATTAGACATTCACATCAGTCCCTACCCCTATTGAAGCTACTAAGGTCCCTAACTCATGCGCACACACAAACAAACTAGAGTTAATTTAGTCAGTAGCCAATTCCCAGTATGTTTTTGGAATGTAGGAGGAAACCAGAGCACCAAGAGGAAACCAACACATACATACAGACTCTATACCGATAAGGCATATTCCGGGAATCGAACTCATGACCGCAGTGTTGAGGCACAAATGCTACTCACTGAGCCACCATGCTGCCATTAAATTAAGAAATTTCCATTAACAGAAGTTATTCTAATCAAGAGGACTGCTATTGTATTAACCAGAATTTTACTATTTATATTTTTTCATGCAATTGGATACCCGCTCCCGTGGTTTATAAATAATATAATGTCTCTGCTCTCATGCACCTCAACTTTTTTACCAACATCTTCTGTCTTGGCAACAAACTTAAATGTGAATTTTCGAGTCTTTCCAGACACCAGACACATAGTCCCCTGTGCTGACTGCTCCAGTATATCACTGCTTCGGTATTGTTCTTCCACCACGCAGAATGGGTTATATTCCTAATAAGTAGAGAAAAGTAAAGGAAAATCAAATCAGAAGATGTTACAAGAAAAAAAACAATAAAACATTAATAGAACAAATTAATTGCAAGTGCGAGTGCAATTACTAGCAGCAATTATGACGACACGACTGTTGCTTACACCAAGCATTACCTGGTTGCTGAAGCCAACACAGAGCTTAGAGAAGCGGATTGGGTGTGGGCAGTCCATTTTCAGATAAACATATAGCTCAACAGGTGTATCAACATGGAAACTGGGAGCCAGGAACTTGGCCTTGCATTGTACTAGCCCAAAAAATAAGACAAAACTAAGAAAACAATCAATCAAAAAATGACGGAAGAAAATGTACTATGCGCTTTATATATAGTTACCAAATGGGACAAAGTCTTGCACTTCAATTGTTAACATGTTACTGCCTGCCAAGGAGACCCGGTCAGCCCACAGTCGCTGCGCTGCTTTGACCATGGAGGCATCGCAATCGGGTTCTGGATCAGGTGTCTCATTCTGCACAACCAGAATATAAGATGAAAACTCACTGGCGCGGATACAAGAATCCCTCCTTTAAGATATCTAGAGCAGATAACTCACCATTAACACATTAATCACATTTTTCTGAATCCTTGACTTTTGATCATCTTTCAATGTTGAGGCTGTTAATAGAATATAAAAAAAAAAAAACAATAAAAAAACAAAAACGAATGACATTATTCTAATTGCTCCATAGCATCCCTTGTGTTAAATGCCTTTTAGATTAGAGACGGGCTCCGGTCCAGATCTGAGCATACTCCAGCTGGCATGATATTTCTTTGCGTAATTTGCTACTTCATATGCTCAAGAGCGTTGAAAGTCTCCAGCTCGAAAATGGCTGTTTAGAATAGAGACAGCCGAAACCTTATTTTCGTCTATCTCTAGTTCGGAAACTGGCTGGGAGAGAACGTCGCTTTCAAAATAGGGCCGTTCGTTCTCAGTGGAGACCCACACCCCTCAAAAGCATGCAGGGATATCGTATTCTGCTCAGAACACAACCCTAGTGTCTGGGGCTTGCGCTCTGAGGGGCATGTAGAGGGAGGAAATTGGGGGAGGCATGTAGCCAATGTACATAAGGCTGTGCTAAGGTAAGCACATGTGATCCTGTTTAGAACACAGATGTAACAAAGGTTACTTTACATAGAAAATTTGCACCTACTATAGGTCATGTCTACATCAGGGGGCAATCAATCAGAAGCTAATTTAGTACACGTAACTTTTACTGTTATCCAGCTTAATAAATAAGTTTAGTAATTGAGTACAGTAAAACCAAAAAAAATTCAGCAACTTCAAAAAGCAAATAGAACCCTTCTATGGTATAAATACTCATTGCTCCTCCTTTATCTCTAGACTTCGTTAAAGCATAGTATGAATAGACTATCAAGTGAAAGAACCAATAATAACCTTTTGGTCTTTGATGCGTTTCCGGGTTATCTGAGACGTCATTTGCATTCTCCAAAAACACTAAATACTGTAGTAAGCAATACCCAGTTTGTATATGACAAGATGTGTGCTCTTTGACAGATGAATGGCCAGACCTAGAGACATTTTCTGCCATTTCAAGTAGTCAGCATTTCCAACAGCTATTTTTTTTTAGTTGAGGAGAACATTCCCAGTAATAGTACAATGGTCTGAGGTTTCACCTGCAGCTACTGTGACATTCATGTCATCTTTTATAAAAACAATATTGTCAGTAACTTAGTATTTGTTTGTACCCAATCTCAGGAGACTGGAGAGATCCAAAGCTTCTTTTGATTATGAACCAGCATTGCTGTAGAACAGGGGTTCTCAACCATGGTCCCAGTACCAGTAACATTACTGACATATGTGAAAAGATCCACAGGTGGCACTCATTGCATCACTTATAATTATAAGCAGACCTGGAAAACATGCACCGTTAGTGGTACTTGAGGATGGTGCTTAAGAACCCCTGCTGTAGACCATTGTCTCTGCAGCAGACATGCGACACTGTATTTCCTGAATGAGGAAAGCCTTGAATTTAGCCCCTTGCCTTCTTGCTCCATGGTAACATAGGAAAGCCTGAGGCTTCTGTAGAGCTTATAGGTTCTCCTGCAGAGATTTGGAATCTATATATAATATTTATGGAGCATACAAATATTTTTTTTTTTTTTTTGGGGGGGGGGACACATGAAATGCTTTCTTGTATCCACTCACTAGTGTCCAAATCATTTGTCTTTTATGTCTGTAAAAAACAAATTCTGTCTCCCACTGGATCTAAAAGCTCCCAGCCATACAGCCAGGCTTGCTTCTTCTATACTGAGGCAGTCAATTTGTTCTATCCAATGAAGATTTAGCTCTTCTTCAAACAGTAACCAATCATTCAGAATTGGCTTTTTTTTTTAAGAATGTGCATTTGTGGACTAAGATCAAAGAGTCCACAGGCTGCAAAGGCAGATATAGTTTTAGCTGTACTGCATATTGTATCTAACGTTGGATCACAATGCCTACATTGCTATTACACAAGGGATTACACTGACATAATAAAGTGCCTCTTTTTCCCAATATCAGGTGCTAGGGACAACAATTTTTAAAAAGGTTTGCATCTCACAGGATGTACGACTGCTCTGTGGATATAAGGACAATACATGTGAGGTGGAACGGAGTCAGCTTTCCAGCTGCTTCATATAGATTTAAGCTCATGGTCAAGACAGCTGTAGCAGTGTTATGCAGTGCTGCCATCTGTAGGTCAAGTGAATTTACAACACAGTAGAAAGGAAAACTAGAGAAATGTCAGGAAGATCTACCAAAGACAAGGAGGAGAAGAAGAGCTTAGTGTCTTGGGAGACATTCAGGCTATAGCGAAATCCTTCTTTGGCACCATGGGCCAGATCCAGAGCTACGTTTCCATCACGTTTCCTAGTGTAGCGTATTCACGCTACTGTAATTACTAGGCACTCCCCTTGGCTGCAAGTAGTTTAGCCGTCTTACACATTCCAAACCCTACCTTAACTTTTCCAAGCGTAACTCCTGTCGGTCGTAATGGCTGTGCGTACTTACGCGCCTAAGCACATCCATACTGTACGATTTAAATGCCTCACCCCACCTCCGAAGAGTAATTACGGTGTCGTATGGCTGGTACGCCCCTTTATCTGTAGTTACGCTGTTGATAGTAGTCTGGTACGTTCGTTCAGAGTTACGTGTTGTAACATCTGCCGCACTCATGTGCAGTACATGCAAAATAGAGTTTTTACGTCTCCAGATAGCATACTTACCGTATTTCAACATGTATAAGACGCACCTTTTTAGACAAAAAATAGGTGTAAAAATCAGGTGTGTCTTATACAGGGGATACAACACTGAACTTACCTTTGCTGTCCCTCCGGTCTGCACAAAGATGTTGTGTGACCTAAGGTCACCTCAAGGTCATTGTGCAGCGCGCACCGCGAGGGAGACAGCCAGAGTCACAGCTGCGGAGGAGAGAGCCTGACACCGCCGGAGGGACCACCGGAGTGACAGCAAAGTACAGTGTTGCATCCCCTGTATAAGATGCACCCAATTTTTAATTAAGTAAGGCTAAAAATAATAGTTAAAAAAATACATTTACATTTTTTTTTTTAATTTAGGCTCCAAAAACGGGGTGCGTCTTATACAAGGGAGCGTGTTATACATGGGGAAATACGGTAGTTCTGCATCTATCCCCATGCCACCTAGAACCAGGAAAAGACAAGGGGAAGGGGAAAGCATCTACCTAATCTAGAAGGCATTTTACACATTGTAAGGCTGAATTGGAGAACTAAAGGGTAAATAAACTTCATAGCAAGACAAACAACACAGTGGACCATTTTCACACTTAAGAACGTTTTAGGTTCTTAATTTTAGGCACCAAAGTATTATGCTGACTTCCCTGACACGCCCTCAGTGTTCAGTTTCTTATCCGACTTATGAATGCCATAGAGCTGCCTTATCTTTAGGTTTGTAGATGTGTGCGTCTTTCGTCAAATTAGGAACGTTGCGTTGCGTAATCGTGCCCAGAATTCTCCATTCAAATGGCTCCCTCCACCCACTCTTCTTATCTTAATTTGTCCTGGCATTCCCCTTCATTCCTAAGTCACCACAAACCTAGAGTAACTAGGTGCGTAATGGTGATTCAGAGCCACCCCGTTCTTAAATTCAATGTTGTTTGCGTACGTTAGGTTATGCATGCGCAGTTTATACCTTCTTAAATTTATCCACCTAAAAAGTCGTATATTCTGAATTGTGAATCAGGTCCAGCATTTCTAACCAGTTTCCCAATTTTTTTTTAGGTAAACAAAAAAACAGCTCAGACACTTTCGGTTATGTTAATGGCTAAATACAGCAGTGGTGGCCAACAGCAGCCGTTGTAAGCTTCATGAGGCCTTAGAACAATCACTAGCAGACCCGTGTCTGTTCTGTTTTTAGTCAGACTAGTTTGTTATAGTGCATAACATTCACTATATCTAATGTTACAGTAGTAGATACAGACATTTCATTTTTGATTAAATATGTTAATTGAACAAGTAAACATTATGTGTATCCCATTAGAAGCTAAGTGTCAGGCTGCCAATCTATGAATTATAGGCTTAACTAAGAATTTTGTACCTCTTCCAAGTAGCTCCAGTGAATAGGTGATGTAGTCTTTCAGTTGTGCCATGAGATAGGAACATTTAAGGGCTGTGGTTAATATAGAGGTGAGAAGGGTCCACCATCTCTCACTGCGATAGTCACACATTACATAGTCCAGCAACCTGTTCAAAAGGACATAAGCGGTTATACAAGATACAGTATAAAAAAAACACAGTACCTATTTCCATATTTTGGGACCTGCAATGTTGGGTCAGATTACATAAATACTCCTAATATCAGTGAATTGCTCATTTGTATAAATGGGTGACTAAGTTGACATCTGACATAGGCTGGAATGGTGATTGCAATTTACTTTGTCCTCTTACCTGCTATCAGTCTGACAAAAACAATTGTCACATGGGATGTTTTATACTGAACGAAACTACAAACTAGTTGTAGCCCATAATAATATCCATCACATAAATGATCAAGTTAAGGTTGAAAACTTACTTCAGGGCTTTGGTGTAGTCTTTGCTATAGTAGTATTCTTCTCCCATCTGCACCACTAAAAACAAAAAGAAGAAAAGCGAAATGAGTTGTGAGAGACATCAGTTGCTGGGCATGCACCTACTGTGTAAAGAATCAACAGAAATGAATCAATTGGGGATCACAGCTATTCAACATAGCAACATAGCCCACCTTCATCCAAACCTCACAGCGAAAGAAAAGTTAGTAGAGGTCACATAGGGGTTTCAATAAAATAAGAGTGATCTCTCCAGTGTAACTAGGAATTTCTCACTTTTAATTAGAAAAATAAATTAATAATCAAGTCGTAATTACAATATATATATATCATGCAAAATGGCACACACAAAAACAATTCAAACTTGCCGGTGTTGCATTCAAATTAAATTAAATTGTACAGTCAATGCATAATGAAGCACTCTGCATTCTGTAATGTAGTGTTGTGTGGACCCTAATGAAAGAGGCATCTTGCCTCCGACTCGTTGGTGGATTAAAACGTCCAAGTGTATTTGAAATTTCAGACTGGGAGAGCTTCATCATGCATTGACTATATATATATATACATTTTCAGACTGGGAGAGCTTCATCATGCATTGACTATATATATATATATATTTACATTTTCAGACTGGGAGAGCTTCATCATGCATGGACTATATATATATACACATTTTCAGACTGGGAGAGCTTCATCATGCATGGACTATATATATATATACACATTTTCAGACTGGGAGAGCTTCATTATACAGTTAGATTTTGTGTTATTTTGTACATACTTAAGTGACTTTTCATGCGTGGGCACTTGTACTTCTTGAACTGAGCCACGGCGTTGCTGAGAAGGCCAATGATTACTTCCTGAATGAGACACAGGATAAGCGTTAAGAACCAGTCACAGAGGAAAGGTCAGGGAAGTGAAGCACAAAGCGCCACTTACCGAGTGTATGACATTTCTCTCTTTTAGCTGCAGAGCAAGAATACCTGCCTTCTCCTTCTCCGGATCAGTAAGATCAAAACCTGCAAATTAGACAGAATATCCATCCATGAAATGTTAGAAGTACAATAATTACAACTGCGGGTGGAAAGTACAGATGAATAAATGTTATCTTGAACCAAAAATGACACAACGAGTCACTTAACGTCATTATGTATCATAGATTGCATTACCATATAATCTTCTATGTTAATATGAACAATGCCAGTTCCTATAATACTACAGAGAGATTCATTTGAGGTATGAATCAAATCAATGTTTGCATTAGAGAAGTGGCTTGTGAAGGATGGAAACACGATCATAAAAGCAGCCATCTTAGTGCAATGTGAAAAGTAGTGACTGACTTACTCAGTATTCCCTGTCTCCATGCCCTCTGTCCATAGAAATCCAGCACTCCATTGGGCGTCTCCAGTGGATCTGGACTAGGATACGCCACAGAAGCCTATACATAAATATGGGAAAAAATTACACCAAAACAATAATAAAAGTGAAAGGGAAATCAAACATAGAATAGTTTACAATGTAAAATTTAATCCAATGATCGCATTTAATCCTTTTGTTTTATACGAGTGATAATTCTATAGCAGTTGAAGTGACGGTGTGGATACGGGCTATACTGTCATCTTACACTCATGGCAGGGATGAGCTGAGAAGAGTCGCCTCACAAGTGGCATTTACTGTTCAATACTTTTTTATATGATTATACAACCAAACTGAGAAAGACTTACATCATGGTTACACAGGTGACCCGCTAGCTGCTTACGCTCCTGGGCATAATATGCCGCTTGCTGGTAGTAGAAACCAGGATTTTGGGTTTGGATGGCAGTCAGTCCAAGCTTAATAGCCTCATCAAATAAATCACCAAAAGCTTGGAACCTTTTAGGAAACACAAAAAAAAATAGAAAAAGTAATCATAACCCCACACTGTGTACAATGCATTGTGTTTACACTTAGATGATATTAAAACACCATCATTCAGCATCAGTTCTTCTCCAGGGAGATGGAATTAGGGGCCGGATTCACAGGTGCGTATCTTCAGTGAAGGACCTACTGCACATGTGTAGTAGGTCCTTTACGCACTCTACGTACCAGTTTGGTATGTATTTTACCTCAGGGAGTATTTTAGGTGGAAAGACGCTGCGTTAATGCCGCCTCAGGGAATGTTTGGGAAAAGTGGGAGGGGGGAGGTATTTAGATTAGCCAGAGAGGGAGGGGGGAGAGGCGGGTAGTGGCAATGTCCGTGCGAGCCGGGTAGTTGCAATGTCCTTGCGGACATTGCACGGGGCGGGATGGGGGGATTAGGTGCGTGTCTGTCCGCACTTAACTCCCAGCGGATCTGTGAATACGGTCCAGCATTCCCAGAATATGCAATGACCTTCATTTTAGGCCCATTTATTGAATAAGAGAAGCCCGTACTGTTTAGACATCCAGGCAGCGTGCTCAAAGGAAAGCTCAGCACTTCCTATTTTCTTCTTGCACAAGTCAATGTGTTTTCTGAACTGTGCAATGGCATCAAGAGGAGTGTTGTGCTGGAAACACAGGCGGCAGATCTACAGCAGAAAAACGGACATAATGCAAGTTTCAGTAGATGGATCATATAATGTAAGCATATTAAAAAGATTTTCATCATCATTATTTAATTACATTTGGAGAGCTAATGAATTAATGCTGAAACTTGGCATATATAGCATTAGAAAAAATGGAGGCGCTTTGAGTAAAAAAATAGAATATTTAATTCCCAAAAATAAAGCTAAAATAAAAAAATTGTGAATTAAATATTCTATTTTTTTTTACTCAAAGCGCCACCAATTTTCTCTGTTTTATCTTTCTCTTTTGGGTCTAGTCACCCCAGGTTGGTAGCTAGAGGAAATCATAGAATTCATTTGAGTGATCTATCATTTGTCTCCTATTAATACTTTGAAATGCAAACACTCTAGTTTGGATACTTTCTGTATATATGTCATCAACTTAAAAAAGAAACCCCAATTAAAAAGGAATTGGAAGACAAAACAAACAATGTACTTAGGGTCTGATGAATTTACAACTGTTTGGGTTTAGGTTCTCCCTGGCTAGGCGACTGGCACCATAGGAAAAGGACAAGTTACAAGAGCATACGTGAATCCATACGGCGATCACTGTTCTCTCAGTGGAAGGGGGTCCATGATATATCTAGTGGTTCGTTTACCTTATAGTTTATAAAGCCAGCCATAGTCTTTATCTCCAGCATGTTTGTTTCATGAGCTCTCAGTTCATGCACCAAGTTATATGCCGTCCTGTAATTCCTAAACACAAATGCTTCATTAAAATAAAGTAACTATGGAAGCAGCATTTGAGCACCATGAAATAATAATTCAAACAGTACAATTATAAATCTTCACCAGCAACATAAAGGCAATACCAGTACATGTGCACCTGTAGTTAAAGTCAGGGAGCATCTGAATGCAGCATGTTATTACAGTCCAGTAGAACAGGTTTCATAGCATTTGGAATACATTGTTATATGAAATCTGGCTAGCACAATCACTTTCAGGCACATACAATTAACGATGAAAAGAGTCGGTGGGCATACAAGAAGGAGCTGAGCTCTGGTCCGAAATCTATAACACTGTGTTATTACCTGGATATCCATCTCACATCATATCCCAGTGCAGAGCTCTCCCCCTGGGGGTACAGATTTTAATTGTTTTTATATATCTATGTTTTATGTGTAGTCATTGTTGAATAACTGATGTTTTAATTTTCAACTGATGTTGCCCTATATGTGGTTTCTTCTCCTCATCCCCCATTTCTTTTATATGATGATATAAAGACAGAAGAAGGAACTGACATCACTGATATAAGATCCCTATTGATATAGAGACTCCATTACACAAATTATTAGGATTACATAAAAACTTTTTCATCCAGAAATAAACAAACAACAGTGAAGTGCTGAAAGAAGAAATTCTCCCCAGTCCCTCCACTTCAGTATCTTGCTCTTCCAACGTCTGACCACAGATGAAAACAATGACGTATTACAATCCAGGCACTAAATTGTAAGATCAACAAGCTGTGAGCTTAAAAACTATGATCGATATATGATTGATATACATTGGCTGAATTGTTTTTTTATGCACTTTATTTGTTGTGTAGGATCTTATCTCTAGTGTCCAGGGCCTGATTCAGAGGCTGAAAATAAGAACTTAAAGTTACACCTGGGCAAAACCATGTTGATTTCAGGGGGAGTCAAGTTAATTTTATTCTATGCATGCAGGGAGAATGCTTTGCTTTTACTTATTGCACACAGATACCTGATCAGCTTCACTTTAAACTGCTAATTAGACTGGAGCTGGGAAACATCACCTTTTAACTATAATACTGTTGCAACAAATGAAATTTGACTCCCCTGAAATCAACATGGTTTAGCCCAGGTGTAACTTTAAGTTCTTATTTTCAATCTCTGAATCAGGGCCCAGATTTGTAGCATCAAAATGCAATTTACATCCTCACAAGGGGCTGGATCCAGAGTTATGTGTTCATGTTGAGCATGTGCAGAACAGGTTTTTCCACATCAGAACGCAGCCAACTAATGCTGTATTCTGATCTTTACGTGCTAGGGAAGTATCCACTTGCATGTATGTAATATTTCTTAAGGTATCCACATCTACGTAATCCAGCAGTTTTGCATATTTTATTTTGTATTATTTGACATCATCTTGGTTCTATTTATTGATTAGATTGTTTATCCACAGGATTTTATTTAACCTCATTGGTTTTGTTAATAACAGTATAGCAATAGAAACATAGAAAGTGACGGCAGATAAGAGACACACATCCAGTCTGCCCATTTGTTTTTTTAAATCTATACTGACCCTAGACTCTATTTACCTTCAATTTAGTTTAAGATTTAGGTTATCCCAAGCATGTTTAAACTGTTCTACTGTGTTAGCCTCAGCACCTCAAATGGGAAGCTATTCCACTTATCTATCACTCTTTCAGTGATATCATTTTTCCGCACATTTCCTCTGAATCTACCACCCTCCAGTTTATATCCATGCCCTCATGTTCTATTACACCTCTTTCTCTGAAAAATGCCACCCTCCTCGTCGGTCACAACCCTTGATATATTTGAAAGCTCTCCCTTCTCTGCTCCAAGCTATACATGTTAAGTTCCTATAGTCTTTCTTGGTATGATTTGTGACACAGGCCATAGACCATTTTAGTTGCTCTTCTTTGCACAGTCTCTAATGTATTTATGTCTTTCTGGAGATATGGCCTCCAGAACAGAACACAGTATTCTAAGTGAGGTCGTACCAATGATCTATAAAGGGGCATCATTACCTCTCTCTTTCTGAAAGTAGTAGTAATTGCCCCTATTGTATTAATAGTCCTCCCATTTAAAAGTGGTCTCTTCCCCTCTCTTTCTTTTGTAAATATTGAGCAGAAATAGTTGTTAAGATGATCTGCCATAGTCCTTTCACCCTCAAAAAGAATCCCACTCTCTGTTTTGAGCCTTACTATACTCTACTTATTTTTTCACCTTATATTTATATACCTAAAAAAGCTTTTGTCCTCAGTGGGCCAGTTTTAACTCAGTTTGTGCCTTTGCTGCTCTGATAACCTTTTTAGCCTACTTCGGCTTTGTAAAATACTCCTCCCTGTCATCATTACTCTGATATTGCTTATAATTCTGAAAGGCCATCTTTTTTCTTCCACTAAAGTTGCTACCTCTTTTGTAAACCACATTGGCTTTCTTTTACTGGGATTTTTCCTAACCTTTTGTTACACAAAGGTCTGTTGCTGTTAATAATGCATTTTTTAAATTTCCCCACTGCTTCTGTTCTCATTTCATGTGCCTCCACTCTGCCAAAGAATCACTTACACATTTTCTCATTTTTACAAAATCCAACCTTCCTAAAGTCTAGCACCCCGGTCTTTGTGTGGTACGTGTCTCTCTCAGTCATTATACTGCTTGATGATCATTGGATCCTAGGTTCTCACCCATACTTACTTCTGAGATTCTGTCACCATTTGTAAGCACCACATCTAAGATGACCTCTTTGCGAGTGGGCTCTCTCACCAGTTGCATAAGGGACACTCCCTGTAATTAATTTAAAATGTCCCTACTTCTAGTGGAGCTTGCTGAAGACTCACCCGAGTTTATATCAGGTAGATTAAAATCTCCCATGATTATTACCTCCCCTTTTAATGCCATAATGGTATAGTTATAATAGTATATATGATGTTAGCTGGGACCTACTAATGAAATTCATGGTTTCTGAAACACACATTTGCTATACATTCCCCGTTGCAGTACTCATAAATATTAACAATACAACCAACATGGAAAAACTGACACCATATTATAACCTCCAGACAACACAAGATACAGGATATCGCTCTGGTCTTACTTTAAGGCGTTCTGTGTATCTTGCTTCAGTTCACTGAAGAATGCAATCTTGAACTGGTGCCTCACAAATAGCAGCTGGGATGGAAAACGGTAACATTGTGACATCTCAGAAAATTGTGTTATTGAAGAACTGTTGTAAGTCATTGAAAGCCACAACAATACATTACTGAACATACATACAGTTTTTTATTTATTGATTTTCTAGACTTGTGTAAACCAGTCACAAACCTGAACATAAGCAAATCAAAGACACTGCAATGGCAATCCTTCTACTCAGAGATGCAGAACACTGACCTTACGTGATCCTAACTTCATATGTCCAATGAAAATGTATGCCTAGGTCTGTCAGTGCAATTTTGAGCATCACCTACTTCTCAAACCTTAGAACTGGAGAGAAGGGCCCGGGAAGGAAGGAAGTACAGACAGGTGGCTTCTTACCTACAGCTACTGGAAGGCTCATGTGACAAGATAACAATGATAATGATGATAGGAATGACCAGCATGTCCCAGATGTTCCTGAGTTAATAACTGCTTTTTGACACTTTTAGCTCTTAAATAAATGCTATATTATTCTTATCACAGTACATAAAAGATATGGATATTTCAATATGCTGCAAACGTCTGGGTGCAAATGTTAATCACCGTGCTCTAAATAATCAAACTACAAAGGCCAACTCACATTTGGTGTGTAATGATAACTGAAAAAGTTCCCCTTCCAATACTAATATCATCTGATCTAACATGAACCAATCCTGTATGCACAGTGGTCTGCAAACAAGCTTAAATGACCCCAAATGAGACTGTGAAAGAGGCCATGATCACTATCACTCCATATCAAGAATGACGTAAAGAGCATGTCAAAATGTTTACCCTGATCAACAACAGAGTAACACAGTAATACATAAAGAATTCTCAAGTTAATAAATCTCCGTCATAAGTGTACTTAAATTAATGACCATGGGCCAGATCCTAAGCATGCTAGTCGATGACGTCAAATTGGCCATTTGTATTTACTGCGCATGCGCGTGGCAGATGTTACGCCATGTAACACATAACGTACGCACCATCAGCGTAAATACGAACAAAGGGGCGGGGGCATCAATGCGACACCTGTAATTATGCTTTGGAGGCGGAGGGAGGTATTTAAATTAGAAAGTATGGGCTGGGTTTGGCCGTCACGTGTTAGATCCATTACATAGATCAGTACTTACGCTAGGGAAAGTTAAGGTAGGGTTTGGGCAGCGACCGAGGGGAGTGCATAGAATTTGCGCTAGCGTAAATACACTACGCATTTTAGCGTAACTAGCCCATAGGTCTGGATTTACCCCCATGTTTGTGCAACACAGCGTTTCCCAACCCTGGTCCTCAGGGACCACTAACAGTGCATGATTTCCAGGTCTCCTTGCTGCTATTGCTGAAGTTCCATGGGTGGTGCTCATTATATCACTTGTTCTGCGCAGAGGCCTGGAAAACATGGACTGTTAGTGGTCCCTGAGGACCAGGGTTGGGAAACACCGGTGTAGCAGATTACTACAACATGAGATAATACAACAGCCATAGTTTTAACAGTGGTTTTGGTTAGAATATCACTATACCTGATGAGTCGTTTTATTTAAAAACTCCTTGTGGGCCTTTATCCTTCTGATCTCAGTGTAGTAATAGGTCTGCGCATGTTCATAAAATGCATTTTCTAACCTAATTCCGATACAGAACGACAGAAAGAGTGCATGTTATTTCACCAACAAATATCACTGTGCAATAAGCAAACACAAATAAATAATAAAAAGATGATGTGTAACCATGTGAATATACACCACAATCTGCAGCTCACATATAGACAATACAATGTACTAGTATCTTCAAGGACACGGTGGAAAGACCCTTTTAGGTAATAGGCAATAACTCAAATAATACCTAATAATGTAGCCAACCAGATGATCAGTGTGTGGCAACACAAACAGAGATTTGCCAGAGAGGTCACAGGCATTGCACAAGGCAGCAGCCCTTTCTGACGCAATCAGATCTTCACCTAGGCATAAAAAATAAGGATATGATAAGACATAAACATAACAATAGAACAAATATATTAATCATTTGTCAGACAGCTACCATAGGTCTCACCCACATAAGCCTTAGAAAACAATGCAACAGTAGAGAAATTATCATGATAAAACTCCTTGCTATTCTTTACTAATCAATACTCTGAACAAGCAGCTACACGCAAGAATGTTCTTTATAAAGTCATGATTTAAGCTAATATTTTTTAATAATATTTCAGTACCTGGTGGTAACGGTGTTTTTTTCTGAATTAAAACCACAGCAACCTTTGTATTTCTCCCTTGCAAGCTCTGTCTAAAGTGGAGAAAAACAAATAACATAAAATTACATTAACATACAATAAATGATCTATAATCAAACATAACATGATGCTGATTAGTAATAGCTTAAAGCTGGGTACCCACTGGCTTTCCTGTAGTGAACAGATGATCTTACAAACCTTCTGAAGTGCTGATCATCTGCCTGATACCTCCGTACACACTTGACAGATTTTTAGCTGAATCTGTCCCATAACCACTGCTGCAACGATATAAACATTTTTCTTCCTGCCCACAAAGCAGCTCTGCAGCAAGAAGAAAACTGGGAAGCGCCTGAAGCAAGGTAAGATCGCAACATTGATTGATTGAATATTTTGGAAAGCTTAAATGATGCAAAAAAAAAAAAAAAAAAGAACGGATTAACAGGTCCAAAGGAGATAAGTAACAGCACCTAACTTAAAGCTCTCTCACACACCACCTCCAACGTACTTTACGAACCCAGCTTCCCTAAGTCCCCGTGCGTATTTCCCTTCTTAAGAAGGAAAATACACACTGACTTCTCCCTACCCGCCTCATTTAAATATCTCTTGCACCCGCTCTTTTTAAAAACTCTCAGAGGCTGCCGTGGCACGCCTCTCTTCTTAGGAAACTACTCTTTAAAGAGCGCATGTAGTCAATCTACATACCAAAGTACTATGCAAGCTGTGTACAATCTTTATAAACTGCACTTAAGAAGCCGGAGCTATATGTACATGAAATTCTGCATCGGACCTCATCCATGTGATGCAGAATTACGTAGTGAATTCTGTCACCGCACAAGAGGCGGGCACGCTCACCATGCGTGTGGAATACATAAGGCAGGGTCTTTACCACAGAAATACATTTTGCAAGCAGGAGTGCAGTGGAATGTCCTGTTCTCCTGCGTGCAGAATTTTGAACACCAAAATCCATACGCTAGCCTCTGCAACGAAGGCTAACGTGTGGATTAAGACCCCTGCGCACTTTCTGATAGTGCGAGGGTCTAGCAGTACGCACAAGAGAGGGGAGTGAACTCCCTTTCACTCCCCTCTCTTGTCCGGGCGTTATGGCAGTTACGTTGCCATAAGCCTGTCTTAACTGAAACATGCAGATCAGCGGTCCTACGACTGCTTATCCGCACGTATTTGGAAAACCCATCCCACACTGAACAATTTACATGCTTTGCGGGCAGCGGACAAGCACAGCCGCTTACTGCGTGTTTTCTATCATAAAAGTTTCATACGATAGAAGTTATGTGTGTAAAATGCATGTAACCTCTAGAGGGCGCACTCTCTAGTTAACGCAGTCTGCATGCATAAGTGGTGTGCCGGACACAAGTCTGGATCCAGTCCTAAGCCCTTAACTCTGGATCAGGTTCCTAGTTACTATTTTTCTTAGATATTAGAAAATTATGAAATGTGATTGGATGCTATGGGCAACATTCTTATTTATGTTTTAATAAATCTAGGTTTAGATAAAGATAGGTTATGTAACTCTAAACAAAGGAGTTTTAATACTAGCCACCTTTTCAGGTTTGGATATATCCTGCACAGAAAGTGCATGTTTTGCTGACCAGGGATTGGTCAACATTGGACAAATATTTTTATTTATTCTTTAAACAGAAGACAATAACTTAATTGCAATAAGTAGCTGTGGTCGCTATTATCCCAAAGAAGCTAATTTTGCATTGCCATTACCTCACAATTTCAACTCTGGTTGCACATTCTGACTGCTTTTCCTTCCACTGAGCCTCGTCCCAGTCAAGTTCATAGAATACCACAACCAATGCAGGCACCAGGTTAAGTTGTTTGTTCATCCAGCCAGTCTTCAGGATTCCCTTGGGTATGTACCATTCATATGATGTTCTCTGAAATAAAAACAGTGACATGGTAATAAGATAAGTTAAGGTTTACATTATAATGTTGAAATTTTGCATGGCTTATCTGTAAGTAAAAGCAAGAAAACACAGAAATAATTAAATACTTCATACCTTTGTTCTACATTTTGGATATTCATGATCTCCAGGAAGAACTTTAAATGAGATGGGTACACGGTCAGCCCTTCGGTTGGCACAAAATGCATCCCAAATGGCACGATGAACAGCATTATACGTCACATCTAATCCAGTCAAGGTCACAAAAGCCATAGGTCGACAGCATAGTTCCACAGGAAAATCCCATTGTGTGGGACTCATATTGAAAATTTAGGTGACTATCTAAAAGAAAAGAAAATATAACAAAAAGAATGTAAGATGGTTGAAAAATGACAATACATATATTCATATACTTGCGTATATTAGCAAATAATCTGACTGCTATGAAAGTATGTTTGGATTTCTAATTTGCAATTGCATATTTATAATGGACCAGATCCAGACCTGCGATCATCAGGCCACTTACACACACTCGATAGTAACACTAGCATAAGAAGGATCATACTTCTACTTTCAAAAGAAATGGGCTGTGTTTCCCCTCCTAAAGTGGGCAGGGGGAAGCATGCTTATTGTACAGTGTGGGAGGGGGCTCCCACACTTGTGCATATCAGCGGAGCTTTAGTTAAGGCAGACTTATGGCAGTGTAAGCTGCCATAAAGCCAGCATGAGAGAGGGGAGTGACAGGGTGCGTGCACTCCCCACTCTCTGTCGGACGGACAGTCTCCCGCACGTACAGAAACATGCGGGGACTGGATCCAGTCCAATATCTTTATTCTCTACAATTAATACAACAGAGCATCAATGAAAGTAGTGTTAGCTGAAATACAGTTTTATGACCTTTACTGGTAGAATTTTCATAACTTAATGAAATTAGGTGCCACTAAAAAGGCTTTCCATTACATTGGGAGGGATGTCACATTGCATTACATTACTATAAGATATGTTATTACTAATTGCGCATTCTACCATTATTTTACCAATGTGTCTATGATCATTTAGAATCGTTTTCACAGCAACTATTTTGTATATCCTTTTCGTGAAAATAAAGTTAACAAATTGGCACCATTCAACATATATTTATGTAACCCTCTATTCTAAACAACCATAAAACAATATTAAAAGTAAAATTAACTGAGATATAATATGACCAAACCAAATAAAGCATGACATACACACTGTACACTGTCTGTCATTTTAGCAGATAACAGCAATCCATTTGCAGATGTTTTAGTGTCATTATAGAATATTCTCTGTAACTACCACTGATATCTGAAGCAACGTGCAGTATTGTATGGACATCCAGTGTGTGAGAGGGAGGACAGGGCCAGTGCTGAATATACATTAAGTATACCCATCTAGTACATTGCATAAATAGTTTATTACCATATAACAACAGAGAGAGGCAGGGCCCTCACATAACCTGGGTGGAGAATAGGATCCTCTTCGGTGCTTGTCTACTGCACTTCCCCCGGATCCACCGAATACTCAGTAGTCAGAGACACTACTCCACTGCTGCTCTGTCAGCTGACACCGCCGCACTGCATGATGGGGGGAGGCAATCGCTGCCATCTTTACTTTGGACAACCTGTCACAATTTCAGTCGCGAGTCCTGTAAGCTATTAGCAGCATCTGCTACAGCAGCTACCTCTAATATTAATATTACTGATACAGATAATAACAGCATATACCTCCGTGTGCCACAAAAAACAAACAGGCGTATCTGCAGAGGCTATGATAACAGTGTTGTGAAACTGACCTGTCCTGTCACCTGACTACCCTCAAGAAAGATGGACGACAACGTCGCAATGGGTGGTGGGTCGCTATGTGATGACGTGTGGCTGACGGAAAGGCGCATGTATAGTGTAGGACTCTCTCTGGTAGAGGCTGCCAGTGTATGGGGGACTTAGCTACTTATTCTAGTGTCACCCATGTGGTAGCAGGGCAGCACTATTCTGTATACGTACCTGCCACCCTTCTGTCATCATGGCGGCTAATGAGGACCAGGAGGTGAGTGTGTGTGACTGAAGTCCCGGGGCACTGGCTGTATGTGCATTGATTCCATGATTATCTCTTTTTGTGTCTTCAAGTTTCCACACAACTACTTTACGATGTAGTAATAGCTACAGAAATCTGCTACTGAAATGTAGCAATGACAATGCTGCAAGACAGGTCTTTAAATGTCCTGTGCAGTGCTGGGAGTGCTCTGCTACATGGGGGTGCATCATGCATTTTCTTCTGCCTCTGTTGTAAAATTAATTTTTAATTTATTTTCATACAAAGAATTTTACATTTCCACCTCAGCCACCTGTCCTATATATCAAATGTTTAACATAGTGGATTCTGTCACCAGAAATGTAAAATTCTTTGTATGAAAATAAATTAAAAATTAATTTTACAACAGAGGCAGAAGAAAATGCATGATGCACCCCCATGTAGCAGAGCACTCCCAGCACTGCACACGCACTAATTCAGGGTTTCATTTCCCTATACTTTTCTGTAAAACCTGTTGTATAGTTTCTGATGTCATTTGTATAGAATAATTCTAGTGTCTGACCATTCTTCACCTTATTGTTATTTTACAACTTTGGGTTCTTGACAGTGGTAACTGATTACCCTTTCCAGAGGAATGGAATCCCATATTGGACTGCTTGATGTAGGTCATTTAGCATTAGATGATAATTACCCTTCATCTAACATTTGCCTATCAGCTCTTGTCTTATTTCACTAATTAAAAAAACTTGGTTGCTAACAGAAAGTCGTTTTGGATGTGTGTATTAAATTTATTTATTAACAGGTTTTTATTTAGCGCCATCAGATTACATAGTGCTTTACAGAGAATATTTAATATTTACATCAGTCCCTGCCACATTGAAGGAAGCAATTTAAGTTCCCACCATGATGCCCATGTAGTCATAATCTAGTCATTCTCAAGGAAGAAGCTGTCTATTCAAATATATTTGCTTTAGCCCATCTTTATATATGTAGTTCACATTAAAAAAACATTCAAGCCATATTCTAGATCTTGTTATAGCACCCACCCAATGCTATATTGCTCCTAGCATTTTTATTTGTTTTGTTTTAGATCACAAATAGTAGTAATTTATTTTCGAAAATATGATAAAATAAATCTTTTGTTGTATATATTGTTGTTAATTGTTTTATCTATTTGATGATCAAAGGTATTGATTTGGTTTGTGTCATTAATATGGTGGTACCTGTTGAAGTCCTTTTGAGCAGTATTTAAATTAAAAAGTATAGGAAAATTGTACCAGGTTTTATATTTATAGCATAATACACTGGAGCAGCTGGCTACAAGACTATCTGATACCAATGTTATACATAAAATAAACAATAATATGTCAGTGTTTTTTAAAAATGGTTTTATAAAGGTCTTCATTCTTTTATTTTCAGATGGAGCTAGAAGCTCTTCGGTCTATCTATGAAGGTGATGAGTGCTTTAAAGAAATTGGGCCTACAGATTTCCAGTACAGGGTAAAATAATTAATGTTTCTCTATAGTCTTTTAAGTATATTAAGCCATAAGGCTAAGTTCATCTTATGAACCCTTCTCATTGAATTCTTCTCAAGTGGATTTTTTTTCTAAACCATTTTAAGCTGGTTATGAACCCTATAGTATCAAAAGTTCACATAGACTTCGTGCATATGTAATTTTTTTTTTTTTGCTAATATCTCTTTTGCTGTATTTTATTAATACTACATTTCTGTTATTTGTATACTAAACCAATTAGATACATACTTGAGCCTTTCTCCATGTTAAACCACTTTTTACTTGTCCTTCCATAATTTTAGGTTGGTGAAGTTGGGGACCCCAAGGCGTTTCTTCTTGAAATATCGTGGCCAGAAACCTACCCAGAAACTGCTCCAAAGTTATCTATGAATGCATTTTTTAATAATCAAATGTAAGCAGATATTTTAATGTTCTCTGAAAAGATCTTTATGTTCCTATTTATGTATGTTTTTGTCTTGCCTAGTTCCCCAGACATCAAGCATAGCATTGTAAACAAGTTACAAGAGCAAGTGGAAGCCAATCTTGGAACAGCAATGACTTACACTTTATTTGAGTATGCCAAAGACAATAAAGAAGACTTCATGGAGAATCACCAGCCATTTTGCAACACTATAGTAAGTATGGAATATTTGTATTTTTTGTTTGCAGTAGACAAGGTTATATATTGTAGCTTGTAAGCAGGGCCCTGCTTTCACTTTGCCTATCTGCTAATACCCAGATGTGTTCTGTATTCCATTCCATCACAGTTGAAAATAATGGGCTGGATCCAGACTTAAGAAAAAGCTTGAAAATAAGAGAGTAAAGTTACTCCTGGACTAAACCATGTTGATTGCAGGGGAGTCATATTTCTTCTGTTGCATACAGTATTAGAGTTGAGATGTAATTTTTCTTACCCCAAGTCTAAATAACAGTGTAAAATTAAAGCTGGTCAGTATCTGTGTGCAGTAAGCAATTCAAAGATATATCCCTGTATGCACAGAATACAATTAGCTTGACTCACCCTGAAAGCAACATGGTTTTGCCCAGGTGTAACTTTCCTCTGTTAATTACAAGCTGCTTCTTAAGTCTGAATCCAGCCCAATATAGCTAACAAACGGCACCATAACAAACTGTGTTTTTGTGCTATTGTTGTTATTATTTTGGGTGTGTTTCTCATGCTGGGAAAATAATGCCTAAGTTTAACACCTATATTTATTTGTTTTGTGTTTTTTTTTTCTTCAATTTATCTATTAAATTGCCAAATACTAATCTGTCCACCAAATATTTGCCCCATGATTCTGAACGCCTGATCTTGTAAAGCCGGCGTTTCTCATTATTGTTTTTTTTATTGTTATTCATTCATTACATATATACACATGTATTACAATGTTAACAATTTTACACACTTATTTCTCTAGGCCCTTCTCAAACCCCCCACCCCCTCTTAATTTCTGTACTGGATTGTTTAATAGAAATGTATTTTGCCATAAACCTATACATTACAAATCTCGTAACAGAAAGTCCTTTGATTAACCACCTGCTGAAATAATTAACCATTTACCCTGTGCAGATCACACTGTTATTTATTTATATAGTCATTATTTTATTTTATTGTTATGCTATATTCACCCACAGGATAATTGCTTCCAGGTTGTTTCATATTTTAATTTCATTACCAAAATATGTTTAACCTTACCATTTATTCTGTACTAGTAGATTAGGTCTATTCTAACCCTAACAACTATTTTTGACATACCATCATACCCACTGGTACACTTAATCACTACCCTACTATTACTACTACCCAAATTTTAAAACAAAGTTAGTATATAAAAGAGGCACAACATTTGCAGTCAAATGCAACAACATGAGGTCATGGGTTTTAGATAAACCTATATAGAGGAGGAGAGAAAAATAGAGGGGAAAGAGATCTTTCTCTTTAATTTTTTCCTTTTTCTTACAAGTTGCCCATTCTATTACACCACCTCTTATAGATTTCAAATATAGTACAATGTAAAAGGACTAGTGGGGAATATTATCCTGAAAATCTCAACCTGATTTGAAATGTGTTTTTTTTTTTTTTGTCCTTGTTTCCTTTATTAGTTTAATTTTTTTTGTGCCTGGGTTACTTTACTAGTCTAATTGTATAAATTTCCCCTTATTGATTTCTCCTTACTGGTTTCTTGCAAGACGCTAATTTTTAGGTGATAGTATAGTAATTTACAGGAAGATTTATTAGGCTGATCCATTACGGTTTTCCAATCTTGTTTCATGTAGTCATTTTAAAACACTTTATTTATTTAAAGACGTTATTAGGAAACGACAGTACCTTAGAGTCATCAAACACAACTTCATCTAGTAAGAAAAAAGAAAAAAAAGAACAGCTGACAAAAGCACAAAAGAGGAAACTGGCAGATAAAACAGGTATGTGGAGCTATGGACCTTTGTATACATGCTGAAAAATGGATACATTGGGGTTCTGGGAACACTAGCAAAAATCAGAGTACAGCCATTCATTGTCTGCATAAATGAAGGAAGGCATAAGAGGAGGCATAATGCATGTAATGTAGTCTTATTATTGTATAATTCTCTATTTGACATTACCAGTAACTCACTAATTTATTATACGTCTTTAACTTAACCTTCTATTATAAGCACTATAAAAATGAACATAAAAGAGCAGTCAAATGGGAGGGTTATATAATAAGGAGATGTCATGTTGGAGACGAAGGCGGCATAAGAGATGATGGTGGTGTAATAAAGCTGTGGTATACCATAGATCAGACCTGGCAAACCTGTGGCTCACCATAAAACTATAAGTCCCAGCATGCTTTGACTGCATAGACCAAGCTGATACCTGTCCTAGCATGCTGGGACTAGTTTACCACGTGGAGAGCCACTGGTTGGCTGGGCCTGACATAGATAATGCTGATGGCAAATTTAGTCATTTTTAACAAGAAGCAAATCTACAGCCATTAGTATAGAATTCCTCCCTGAAACTAAATTTGGTGATGCTCTGCTGTATGTTCATGAAAGCTTTTGACGTAAGTTAAGCACTGGTGTGTTTCCAATGGGATCCCATTAAAGTGCAATGGAAAATCATTATTGTAATCCAATATAGAGGAAACGCCTCCATGGCTAATTGGTTTTCATCATTTGACTTAGTTCCTTCCTTGTATCAAATTGCACTATAGGTATTCGTGATACAATATTATATTTACTTAGCTGAGGTTAATTGGGTTTTAATTAGGACACAAAACAAGGTGCACAAATAATCAAGTTTTTTGCATTTGTAGATCACAAGGGTGAACTACCGCGTGGATGGAACTGGGTTGATGTTATTAAGGTGACTTTTTATCCTTCTCCACTTCTTTGTTTCTTTGTCCTTTCTTTCTATCTATCCTAATAACTTTTATTATTGTTTTTTTTACATGACATTGAATTGGTGTGGCTCTGTGGCATTTTACATATTTCCAGCATGTAAGTATTTCATCGTTTAGGAAACCGTAAGCTTTAAGTTGATAAATGCCTTAATAGCCTCTTTGAGTACATGTTAATCCTGAGAACCTAAAGGTGACTCAAACTGAGAATGTTTGGGAACCGTTGCCTTATGCACTAAGTTTTACATATGTGTCTTAGAAAATCGTGTGAGTGATTATGCTTTATAAGGTTATTTAGTGTCTTAACAGCTGTTAGGAGAGAGAGAGCCATGTTTCCACTGCTAGGAAATGTTAGGAGCTAATTGATGCTGCAATACCATATTGCACCAGATCTCAGGTGAACTCTATATCTTGGTACACAATGCATAAAAGATAAATAGATGATTGAACCCAAGTTTTACTTAGTTCCGCTCAAACTATAGATCTCTTAACTCCACCCAAACTGCTTTTCTTTTTATCTTCTATGGCATAGTTTTGAAAGTTGCTTTTGTTAAATTATATGCATATTTTATCAGCATTAATTGTATTATTTACTGCAATAATGTATTAAGGTTGACTAACTTGCATTGATATTTCTTCTTTTAGCTGGCTAAAACTGGCTCCAATGAAGATGACTAAAGAACGGTGGAATCTTTTATTACGTCATGAGATTGCAGTTTATCTACTAGACTTTTTGTTCTTATTTTACTGCGATTAATTTATTAAAGATGACACATTTTTATAAGAGAAGCCTTTTTTATGCAGGCTTCCTGTTTAATAAAGAGGTGCTGTGTTATTGTAAATTCAGCTTGGCTTGGTGTTTCCGCAGCTCGCATATTGCCTTCTTTATGAGATTATGAAACATCACTGTGATACTAATTTTCATCATTTGGGTCATGGGCTGAATGGGCCATATAACTGGCCCAACATGTTTTAATGTCCCCCTGTAAAGCAATGATTAATATGTATTCACTGTCTAAGGTAAGGGATCCTAAGCTAAGATTTTCCTTTGCTTTCCAAACATTTGCATCACAACCTATTTGTCTTGTTCTGCGCATCCATCTGTGCTAGCCAATTAGAAAGCATTGACGTGGCTTTCTATTACAATGTACATTGATACAGGCTTCTGCACCATCGCCATTTTACATTTGCAGGATTTAATGGGCCGTATGCAGAGCTCCGGCCACATTACATTTGCGGCCAGAGTCTTAAAGACCCCGTATATGCAATCTACATTGCGAGAAGTAACGTAGATTGCGTTACAAAATGACTGCGCATGCGCAGTTGCACTTTTTTGAAAACTCCGGCCGCAAATGCAATGCGGCCGGAGCTCTGCATACGACCCAATAAATTTAGGATAGGCCTGACTATCGGAAGTCCATTGGTATGAGGAGTGTGGTAACCCGGAACTTGGATACATGGATATCGCAGACGGATTCACACCAGTGGACGTATTGCACATACGTCCCTAATTTACCGCATATAAATAATCTACGTAACGAATCGATACGTAGATTATGGAAAATAGTTACTACACATGCGTAGTAGCTATTATTGGTAAATTAGGGGCTTATGTGCAATGCTTCCGTTGGTGTGAATCTGGTGATTCTGGATCAATAAGTGACCATTGTGCTGGAATGGAATCTCGTTACAATTGAAACACACAGAAAGTGACAGCAGATAAGAGCCACGTGGCTCATCCAATCTGCCGAGGTTTTTTGTTTTTGTTTTTTTTTTTTAAATATACTGACACTAAACCCTCAGTTTAGTTTAACATTGAGGATATCTTTATTACTATCACGCATGGTTAAATTTTTCTGCCTCTACCACCTTAGAGTTTCATTTATCTATCTACTTTCTTTTAAGTAATATTTTTATACATTTCCTCTAAATGTAGCACAAAATTTTGTCTTAGAATCTAGTCCAAGTGCCTTTTTTTGATGTGATATCAGTGCAGAAAGGCTTCATGCTCTCTATTTTTCAATTGTTTTCTGTTATTTATTAGCATTCAAACTGTTAAGCAGATAGTCAAAGTAATGGGAAACACTTTAACCTGCATTGGAGGAGTGGTGTAATAAATGTAGTAGCTGGTTGGATGGTCACTACAAATATCCAATCAGGAACAACCTTTGTCTTGCACTTTATTATGCAGGTGAATATGCATTACCTTGAAATCCAGCCTTGCACAGCTCTAGTCCTGTAAAATACACCCATAGCACTATAAAGTAATAAAGATGCAGCAAGAGCCTTCTCTTACTGCACTATGGAAAGAGAAGCACAGACTTTCTTTAATATGTGTTAGGTTTAAAGGTATACCACTCCACTTTCATTTGAGTTTAATAATGTCTTAATTAGTTGTTGATGGACATTCTTATTTAACTGTGTAAATTTATGTTAAAGCACAACATCTAAAAGAAAACCTATATGTGAACGATGGTTGCCAGAGTAATCCATTGATTACAACTTGAGCTACTGATCTTGCCCAGAAACACCTTTGAAGCCTTGTGGATATAGTGTCAGAAGCTCACAAGTGCAATTATAAAGTCTACACAACTACTCTGGTTGCTAGACTTCATTTACAAACTTGCAGAACAAGAAAACAATTGCTGGTTCCTGTTGTCCCTTAATCCAGCTCATCATTGAGTGCTTTTTCTTCCTGTAAATCAAGTCCTAGCTCATATATCTCAGCATGTTACTATTACTATGGCATTTTACTACCTCAAGGTCATGAAAATTGTTACACCCAGCTAAATACTAAATGATTGATTACAAGCGATTGTATTTGCTCAGGTTTATTTATTATTTAATAAAGGCTTAAAAACAGGATCGTCATCGGTTACATACATTTTTAGTGGGGTTGGGTTTGGGTTGTTTTGGCTTTTTTTGCACAGTAAATAATTTTGTTTTAATCCTCTTTGGGATGATGCATTTATTTTATTTTGGGAAGCAATCTGTTAGTTTACACTACTGGATATGAACTGTGAAAGCTCCAAGGAGTTAAATTAACTTCAGAGGAGGAACAATTACATAAGTCACTAATTATGTTTTAATCAATATGGATTATCCTGACAACCTTTGTTAGCGCAAATGTTTAAGCTTCCACAATACAATAGTGAAATATAAAAGGAATGTGTATGAGATAATATATCAGATACACTATTTACTTCAAATCAATTCACAGCCAGACAATTCAGCACACTGTGTAGTCATCCTCAGGCCCTGTACTATACTGCTCTTTGGAGCTGCGTTCATGCATTACAGGGATGCACATCTTCCACCACATTAAACTTTTCCAACTGGTCCCTATAATTTACCGAGTGATTTACTAATTCCACCCCTAAAGACAAAAGAACTGTTGGCAAACAAAATTCCTGGTGACCATAGGAACCTATAATTAAAACTTGTAATTGAATGTAGGCTAAAGGATTTAGTCATATCGGTCTCATGTAATATTTATGGTTCTTTTTTGTTTTGTGTTTTTTGTGGATTTTTTTTTTTAAAGGTTGTGTGTCACTTAATGAAATATGTTGAACAGACTGGAGTATATCCATCATACTTTTGCATGCAGAGAAAATACTTTAATTTTGCACATAGAACTCAAATAGCTGCTTAGCTTTATGTTTAATCTGTAAATTAGAGTTTAGCTAGAAAACTTCACCGCTTACATCTGTTTCAAATTCAGTTTAAATTTGCCTCCTGTTGCAGTTGAACATGGCTTTGTGCAGGTCTATACACGCACTTTAAAGAAAAAAATGGAATATGAAGCGCTGAGATTATAAACTCTAAATCATATAGGCATACAGTCCTAGAAAGAGACTATCTTCCCTGATCATATATATCTGCTTAGTTATATACCTTGTATGCCTATATGATTTGGCGTTTTTCATCTCAGCGCTTCCTTTGCGCCATATTCCATTTTTTTTCTTTAATGTATTTAACAGGAGGTGCACTCTCCAGGGGTAAGAGCTGCTGCACAGAGGAGAATTATTCTCAATCAAATATATTATAGGTGAATTATAACTTGGAATCCCATATACTGCTTTTGTAGATAGTTGGAACTCTTGATCTAACTGACTTGGAAAGTTTTACATTGACAAGCATAAGTCAGTCTAACAATGTGCTAGGAGATGATATAGTGTGCATGTATTCATTTGCTAGGAGATGATATAGTGTGCATGTATTCATTTGCTAGCACCATCCTTGGAGGATGTGGCTACTCTTAATGACCCAAATACAAGTGTAGACACCAATAGAAGAAAATTCCAGTAAGGCCATAGTGTGTACTTTCTGCAAATTTTAAAGCATTTAAAGCTTCTCACAAAACCTTCTTAAGATATACTATGGGCTGGATCCAGACCTAGTTAAGTGCTTGAACTTAGTTACTCCTGGGCTAAACCATGTTGATTGCAGGGGATATCATAGTCATATGATATCAATATCATATTTTATCTGTTGCAAACAGTATTAGAGTTGAGAGGTGATGTTTCCAATCCCAAGTCTAAATAACAGTGTGATAGTAAAGCTGGTCAGTATCTGTGTGCAGTAAGCAATTCAAAGATAAATCCCTGCATGCAAAGAATACAATTAACTTGACTCCCCTTGAAATCAACATGGTTTAGCCCAGGAACTAAGTTCAAGCACTTAACTAGGTCTGGATCCAGCCCTATGTCACAATAGCTTACACAAATAGCTAAAGCAGTAAAAAATAAACTGAATCCTATGTCTTATCAGAAATTATACTATTTATTCTAGGGGCACTGCTACTTTTATAGGTTGTGTAAACACTAAATAATCCTTCCACCTGTTACTGTTTCATACATTTAGTGGTAAGGACAACAGAGGAAAGAGCATGGGGAGCGGAGCTATAGATTGAGCACAATGGGCAGAGTACAGATGAGGAGACTGTATCTGTGGAGGTATGTTCAAAATATTCTTGGCCATGCTTTCATGTCTCATGGTGAAGTGAGTGACCTAAAGAAATGAGAGAGTTTGATATACATCCAACTGACCCAAGTGCTCTGGAATGTCTTCACTATCTATGTAGCAATCTGATTTATATTTATTACGGGGGCCTTTTTGCCTTATGTTTGCTAAACGGACTAATCTAAATTTAGACAACATTGGCCAGACAGACAGTTTTAGTTTGCCTGGGAAACTTGTTGTTTGCAAACTCACTGTGTTAATATTCCAGGCAAAGTAGTACAATTTTTTGTCCATTAAAAACAAGTAGACTCTTCACAGTTGCTGGTATTCTCTCATAGCTGTTTGTCAGGTATTATTTAGTAAGCCTTGCAGTTTAGCTGTCACACAATGTCCCTGTTGATTAGCTTATACATTGATTGGTGCAACCTCTGTTTTGTGTGGCAATGTTTGATAGCATGCTGTTTGATGGTCAGACCAACTATGGCAGAACAGCTGTAAAAACGGCAGGTGGCTTATTGGGTGTGGGTCTCCACTGAGAGCAGCCCTATTTCCAAAGGTCCTTTCTCTCCCAGCCAGTTCAGAACTGACTGTGAAATCAATAGCTTTTGCCTTGAAGAGGCAATGCAGTCGATCTCTGGAGCACCGAACACTCTGAATGCAAACTTTTAATTTGCGCCCTGTTTAACAATTTCACATTTTAGCAAATCATAGTCACTGCTACACAATACAGACAGCGCCTTGGTTTCCGCTATACAATTCCCACATTATGCTAAAAACTGCCACACGACAGACTATATATCATACAGAAATCATCCTAGCGATGTTATAACATACAAGCCACCATACAATGCAAATTGCATCCTTCTGAACACTATGCAATAAATTCAACATTCTTAAAAACCACAATGCTGTTAAAAAGGCCTCTGTGTCATAAAAGCAGAAAACATTTGTAATTACAATGCAAAAGAAGTATGTACAGTATATATCCATTCTGGTTGCAGTCCCTGTAATGATGACCTCCTTTAAGAAATAAAGTTACTTTTCGTCTGTCTCTATTTCGAATCGGGAGCCATTTTAGATGTTTTTTAATGAATGGGTGAGTGTGCCGTTTGTCATACTCACCCATTCATTTTCACAGACCCGCCGCTGACAGCTCCGGAGAGGTCCTCTCCAGGGACTTTTAGTGTTGGGGGGGGTTAGGCTATACAGAAGGGAGTATTAGGGTCATACTAGGGAGAAGCGAGGGTCAGGGTTAGAATTAGGGGGAAGGTTTGGGGTAGTTTTTAGCCTTACCTTTCAGAGCACCATGTTCGGTGCTCCGGGGATCGATTGCTATGCCTCATCAAGATACAAGCAATCGATAACTCAGCCAGTTCGAAAATGGATTTCACATTTTTTATATTTTTTTTTTATTAAAAATTTTTTGTGTGTATTTTATGTAGGGCTTTTTTCTAAGTGTATGTCAATTTGAACAAAATCGACACGTACACCCACCTCTGTTTTGTTGGGTGAGTTTTTTTTACTTAGTAAATAGTAAATAGAGTGATTCGTGTGTTCTGCCTTTTCTAAATCGCCATGGTGATTGTAAAAACAGTGACTTAGAAGGGGCAGCATTTTAGACGATTTTCTGGCGAGTTTCCTTAAGTAAATCAAGCGATTTTAAAATCACCGGAAAATCAACCCCTTAGTAAATCTGGCCCCATAGACTTGTAAGAATATATATCATCCAACATGACAATCAAATTAAACCCGATGGAAAGACATAATAATACAGTGTAACACAGCAAAATGTAAAAAGTAAAAAATTCTGGGGTGGGGGTATATTTTATAGCCCATTTATATGTTTATTTTCATATTTGCTGTATTCTTGCAATGAGTTTGAGGTACATTTTCTACACGTCATTGAGCTCCCAAGAGATTTTATTTAACATGCCCATTGCCCCTATACCTGCTACCTAACAATCTTGCCCAGTTGCCCCATATACCATCAGACAGTTCTGATTGCCACCAGAGTGGTACATTTACCATTAGATAAGAACCCCTGAAATAAGGTGTCATAATGTATGACATCCTTTTGTGTTAGTTTTTCAGAGAGAATTTTGTGATTCTCTGAGTATCTTGTGGGACATTGCACTGCACAAGTTATTGATTTAAACCTTTCACCTACAACAAAATGTGGAATGGGTGTCTGAAAGGATTGTTTACTAAGTTCAGCCTTCTCCCCTCATCCTCTCCCTCCCATGTATTATGTGTGTTTCCATAGGAATGAATAAACTAAGCCTTTTCAGGCTACTGCTGCTTTTACATCAGCTCCTGTCACATGGTGTATATAACAGACAGCATCTTTCTGAAGCAGGTCAGACTACAGCCACAAGACTCCTTAATTCACCCTGATCTGTAGGGACCTGTATAATAAGCACAATCAGCATCGGCTGGAGAGAAAGTAAGTTGTGTTTACTATTAGATAAATTTGTCTAGAAATATTGAGGCTGATACTGATATGAGAATCACTGTATTAATTTATTTTCTATATGTCATTCACAGTAATTGTGTTTTACTGGAGCCTTATAGATAACAATGTAAAGTGTTCTTAAAAGATGTCAAACTGATATGGATTTTCCTGTGTGTAATGTGTAGGTTAATTGCTTCAAACCTTCAGCTTCTGTCAAAATTTCTACAATGCAAAATTTACTAATATGTCTAATATTAGTCTAATATTGTCTAATATGATTATTTACATTTTTATTTGATCTCAAAACTTGTATAAAAATATATCATTTGACTACAGTGAGTATGAGTACTGTTTGCCTTATTTAATACTATAGTTCCAAGCAGATTTGTACGCAACGGGATAGGGAAGGCGCCCTGGAAATATATTTCAGTTTAATGTCCATAAATCAACAAACTGCACCCTCCTTAATTTATCAGCTTGAAGGTGGGTACACACCAAATGCAGTTATCGGGCTAGTCATAAGTTTTCTGAACATTTGCAGAAAAATAATACACAATCTTGATTTTTTGTGATAATAAGGTCACATCTGATGATTTGGTTTTATGAAAGTCCTAAAAATCACGATCACCAATTGTACGATATTGAACAAATGTGGACACAGGTAAAACTGTCTGACTTGTCTGATGGTCTTCTGTGGAGCATGGGCTGATATCTCTACAGTGTGTCTCAGTTGTTTCAGCAGATAGGAGAGATGATGAGCTCAGATCTAGACATGGTATGTACAAACTAAAGGACATACTTGTTTCTATAGTTTTTCCTTTTTTATTTTTTTTTAGATAATTATTACGGAGATATTCTTAGTGAAATATAAAAACTTAAGATCTGCTGTTAAGTTGGTATAAAATGTACACTTGAATCAGCATCCTCATTGGGACTTGCAGTTGTCAGTGAAATTGTAAAGAGTCTTCCCATCTCAAGTGAGATTGCATAGATGTGTACCCAGCTTTACAATTCACAAGATTATGCCACAAACAGTAAATACCTATAGACACACTTATATACCAAAACATATAAAAAAGAGTGTTCATTATATGATCATTCATAAGCAGTAGTTCTTATATTGGTGGGTCAAACCCTCAACTGTTCTAAAACCTGTTGTTCACAAAATGACAGTACTCGCTGCTCTTAAAATTAATCTCATTTCCCCAAACATGCTTATTAGACAGTATACACTAGGTGGCAGGCCATGCACCCGCTGAGCCTGGAAACATCAATCATGTCTGTTGCAAACTAATGGTAAATACTTAAGTAAAACCAAAATGGAAGCTGCTCAACAGAAACAAAGGGAATATATACACAGTATACACTAGGTGGCAGGCCATGCACCCGCTGAGCCTGGAAACATCAATCATGTCTGTTGCAAACTAATGGTAAATACTTAAGTACCTCTGACAGATTAGAATGTAATTATTAGACCAAGTAACCCAGAATATATAAGGTATGTACAAACTAAAGGACATAATTTTTCCTATTTTTTTTGTTTTTTTGAGTTGTATATAAATTACAGAGATTGGTTTCTGGTGAAATATAAATAATTGTGTATTACAGCAGATAAAGATGTGATTAGTTAATAAGTATAATTATTGTATAAATAGGTCAAAAATATTTAGCATTTTTCCTGTGTCTGGTAAATGCATCTGTACATGCACACGATAGGATAGCACCTTTTGTATCTGGATCCACACATTGCAAAGATGAAATGTAGTTTTTTTCAGATGTGGGGGCAGGCTCAAGGGTTAGGGGTTTATTATTGCAATTGTACTGTTGGGTGCTCTAAATACCCACCTTGCTATCTGGACTTTCAATGTGTCCTCGTTTTTGTCGAAGCTTAATGCGAGCAAAAGAAAAATTTGAATTAAATGTGCTGTGCAAAACCTAGGGACAATATAAAAAGATTATTCAAACCAGAGATACAATGACTGCTTTGAGCATGTTACTTTAAATCAGTGATCTATAATTATGTGATATAATATATGTTTTATTTTTACAATTTATCTAATCTAACAATCTAAAACTAATTCTACAATAATCCTAATGTTCAGTTATAAGTGTTCCTTTATCATTTATTTGATAAACTTATCAGGACTGTAATTTACTAAGAAAAAAACTTGAAACCTACTAAAAAAATAGTGTAGAAAAAACTTTTTCCATGTTCTCTCTGTACTCATCATTAATAGGACACATAGGGGCATATTCAGTCATAAGAAAGTCACCAAGCTTCCACACGCTGATTGCGCAAGTCGGGTAAATATCTGCTAATGCTCATTCCCATGCCAGATGCTCCGCATTAAATCTCCAGGTCTTCTGGGCGGACTCCCGGACCCCTGTGTGCTCGGAAAAGGCACAAAGGCCCATAATGACAAACACTGTAATACATTGATGCTGCATATATTTACTACATTGCTTTTATGTATCTTACAATTGTGGCATATCATAATATCTAGGAATCAGAAAGCAGGATTATGGATAACATACAGAGGAGCCGGACTGCTTATTTTACACACAGGAAGGCAAATGAAGTAAAAACGAAATTATTAAGAGAAAATACCGTTGACGGTGGCATGAGAAGATGCTACACATCAGCAGCTAGGTTGATACAGGTATTTTATTCTATAAGTGTCATTCATTTTTATTTTTATTTTATTCTCAATATATAGTTGTCTAGTAATGAAATTTGTACTACCCAAAAATGTGATTTATTTTCTGTGTTATTTGCCTGTTTGGGGTGTGCTTAGTTTAGTTTAGGTGCTAGGGTGGTTGGTTTTAGGCTGATATAGAATATATATAATTACTCTAAATGCATTAAATAATAATGAAAATGTATTTAATCTTGCATAACAATAATCACATGTCAGTGAGACCCATGAAAATTCAAGCAGATTTATATCATTCTGCTCAACATGCTTATATCCAAATAATCAAAAAGAACGAATGAGCACAACTGAGTCGAGAAAAGGCCATATACAATAAAAAAGTTAGAAGATAGCTAACAGCCAATTGGTGGCCGTGGCATAACCTCTACTTTACCTTTTTAGAATCAGCAAAAACCCAGCCAAATAACAAACACATTAAAGGAAGTGTCTACTTTTGGTAAACATCAACATATATCATCGTTTATATAGGTGAAAGAATTTCCCGGATTACTTGAGGTGTTGTCAAGTAATGACAGTATTAGTAGGAGCATAATAATAGGTCTTATTGATCTAGCTTTAGGCAATGGTAAAGATGAGAGGTTGCTGCTATAAACACACTGTTGCTTAGTGCTCGGGAGACAACATTTATGAAGTTGATCTGAAAAGAGTTAAAATCATTTGCAGATTATGTCTGTCACTTGGATGTCAGGATGCAGGGCCACGTTATTACTGGATATCACAGTAAATAAAAAGGTGACTAGTGTTCTATGTGTTTGAGCACGTGTTACACAGTGCTGGGGGCATATTAATCTGCATAGCTGAGAGAGGACGCACATTAGTGCAGTTTGAAGAAAAAATGACTTTAACATTTTTGTGTTTTGTTTGTTTAGATCACATTTATTACACAAATCTTTATGATTAAGCTTCATAAAGATCTCTAGATAACGTGCTAATGCAGTAAATGGCTGTCACCACAACTTAATAAAGTGAAATTTAAGTTAATGACTTACTGATTTGCCTTGGCACACTACAATCATATTTTCCCTTACTGTGGCTCCTTAATCAGGGCATAGAACTTGGAAGAGTTGAGAGGTTGCCTTCCTGAAAACATTGGCATATTTTTAATAAATAATAATATATCTCTCCCTGTAATAGAACTCTCATTGAAGTAAATTACCAGCTTATAGTTAATAATTTGTTTGGATATTGGCTTTTAAGAATTATTGATTTGATCAAATAAAAAATGTTCAAATCCTACATTTGTGGTGGATTATTTTGGGGGGATTTAAGACTTATGGCATAACAATATTGTGAAAACAGGCCAAAAATAGTCAGGTGTGACAAGTGATATTGTCTGACAGCATAAGGAAAATATGGAAAAAATGTGTTTTCGACTTGTCCTCCAGCAGAAGATCCAAATGTATGCATGGATCCCAGCTGTTCCTCATACCCCTAGCAATTACCTTGGGGGGGAATTTTAGATTCAACAAGAACCGAAAGCGCAAGAGAAAATTACGTAAATTAACTGACTGTGCTACAGAAAATAGGTGTGAATAGTAATTTATGAACAATTTTGTGTCCCTCTCTGGCTAATAATGTTAATATTCCAGTTTTCACTTTGACAGTCTATTTAAACTTCCTTCCAACTGTGCCACCACGTGGCTGTCACCTATTGCCTTGATTTTTTTTCATTGTATTGTGTACCATGTGAAAATGGAGCACGTGAATGAAGTGGATACTTTTTAATTAGTAAGACGTTTTATTTGTATTTTAATTACTCGCAGTGGAACTTTCAACTAATGTGCTTTAGCAGGGTGCACGCTGAAGTTTTTAGAGCCAATTAGGCATCTTTTCAAATCTCTAGTAATGATTCTAGCCCCTACCGTTCAAACGATGGCCCCCATACACCCTGCTCTCTAGGATCCTGTGCATTGTGTCAGAAACTGTTCAAATAAAAGCAATGATATAGTTGCCCACAAGGTGGCGCTTTGCAGAAATATGAATATGGTTGAAGAATGGTTTCAGTTTAGATTGTTTGTCAATACACACTGAGGTTTTCTACAGACATTGGGACATCATTAATTAAAATTAGGAGTTCCTAAAAATCTAATCAGACAATATGATGTCGTTTCTGCTGATTCTTCAGCATTGTTTGACAGTACACACTGGAAAGATTTTAAAGATATCTGACGATTATTTGTGTAATTGGAACGATCAGAAAATCATCATATAACCCTCTAGTGCAGGGGTGAGGAACGTCCGCTGTAAGGGCCGTATAAGGCCCACAGAATCATTTTGTCTGGCCCTCCACAGGTGGGACTTGAGCATTGACGTGACTTGGCTTCCGGATGTGCTCTCCAGAGCTCCGCTGCACTAAATTGATTTGCCGAGCGCTCCAGAGGTGAAGCCTGCATCGCGCTACCGGGTCCTGAAGGCTCTGGATTCTGATCTACTCCTGGGTCCTGATCAGGAAACTCTCATTGGGGAGAGGCTTGTATGTGGTAGCTGCTGGATCTCTGGGACGCTGCAACCATTTTCTTCCAAAGCTCTCATTAGGGAATTAATTACATTTTTGACCAAATAAAGCAGTCTAATTTTTACTATGATAATTTTGTATGGCCCTCGAATGATGTTATAAATATCCAAATGGCCCTTGGCAGAAAAAAGGTTCTCCTCTCCTGCTCTACTGCTTTACTCTCCTAATCCAAGAACATACATGCTCTTACAGGTATTGTGTGGTTGCCCAGGTATATCTGAGTTTATGAGAGTAAATAGTTATTTCATTACTACCCCTTTCACATTGCACCAAAAACCCGGGTTATTGCCGGAGCAAGCCCTGACGACGTGGGTCGAGGCACAGTGTGAAAAGGTTCCACTGTGTCTACCAATGACCCCAGGTTTGGACACAGGTCAAAAGCAGTGTTGCCAGGGCAATAGTGAACAAATGACACAGTGTGATGACGCACACTACTGCCAGGGCAGACCCGGTCAACCCTGCAGTGTGAACAGCAATGATCTGTTGACACAGCAATATCCAGGGTTCACAGACCTGGGATATTGCCAGGACCGCAATGTGAACGCAGTATTAGTAAGTCATTGAAGATCAGGGAATGACAGCAGTTGGCTATTACTGAAAATAAATTCTTTAAATATTTGAAATATACTTGGAAATTAGGTACAGTTAACAGTTACTAGCTATTTAAACACCAAGAACTTGTTTCAGTAGGGCACAGGGACACAATTGGAGGTGTTGTTACAGGGCAGAACAGGGAGGGAAATCCAGCAACTCATAATTCCCTTACGGAGGCAAGAACAGCATTGACATCCTCCTTTCCAAACTATACCAGAAAGCATAATGTGTTACAGCAACAGTCTGAATGCTAACAGTTACTCTGTCTCCACTAAAGTACAAACAGGGTTAACTTCTAACTGACAGGGTCATTAACTCTAACCTTTTAGATAGAATATTGTAATGTTGACACTTCGGGGCTGATTCCGAGATGCACTTACACCTTTTTTTAGGTGCAAGTGTACCGCTCGACTAAACCATTTTTCAATGTAAGGGGGGTTAATTAATTGAAAAAAATTTGCATGCAGGGAAAATACATTACTTTTACACATAGAACTACAATACTGCATAGCTTTTTTTGTTTATTCTATAAAATAAAGTTGAGCTAAGAATCTTCACCTCCTAATTTTAATTCTGGTTTCACAATTTATAAATGGCCTCCCCTTGCAATTCAACATGGTATTGCTCAGGTCTACACTTGCACCTAAAAAAATGGTGGAAGTGCACCTCTGAATCAGCCCCTTCATGTGTATAATTATAATAATCCTAACCCAAATTATAACTGATAATTATACAATTGCTAATTACTTACCTTTGATGCAGATTCATAAGTGGCTATGGGAGAGGATAGAAGAAAAGAAAAGAGAGATAGAGAGAGAGAAGAGGACTGTAAGAAAATGTAAAGCTGCTGACAGGAGGGGGGAAGAGAAGAGAACACGAAGTGTATAAAAGAGAGCCAAGTGGGCACAGAGAAGAAAGTTTCAGGGAGAAAGCCAGGAATGGGCAGAGCTGGGAGCAGCAGACACAGAGCAGTGAGAGCTGGCAGAAGCAGGGACAGAGTGGAAGAAAGAACTTGGACAGAGCGAATTTGTGATTGTCGTCGTAGCGACCAGAAAACAAATCTGCTTTTAATTTAGTCCATAATCTATTCACAACTATACAAGTGTAAAAACATAAA
>WWET01003386.1:85559-101252 GCA_011038615.1 Limnodynastes dumerilii
GAAGGCATTGATGCTATGGACTGGCCCGCCCGTTCCCTAGACCTGAATCCAATTGAGCACATCTGGGACATCATGTCTTGCTCCATCCACCAACGCCACGTTGCACCACAGACTGTCCAGGAGTTGGCGGATGCTTTAGTCCAGGTCTGGGAAGAGATCCCTCAGGAGACCATCCATCACCTCATCAGGAACATGCCCAGGCGTTGTAGGGAGGTCATACAGGCATGTGTTTTCCACTTTAATTTTGAGGGTGACTCCAAATCCAGACCTCCATGGGTTAATAAATTTCATTTCATTGATAATTTTTGTGTGATTTTGTTGTCAGCACATTCAACTATGTAAAGAACGTAAATATTTAATAAGAATGTTTCATTCATTCAGATCTAGGATGTGTTATTTTAGTGTTCCCTTTATTTTTTTGAGCAGTGTATATTATAAGTAACTTGTATTAATGACACCAAAAAAATACCCTAATACACCCAATTTAATATACTATTATGTCACATTCCCAGACCTCCTAATTTACTATATTAGGGGTCTGCAGATGGCTCAGTATATAAAGTATATATAGGTTATATTAGATAGCCATGGAGACCGTTCTCTTCTTCCCTTTTGTATTTTTATGTATTTGTGACATTTACATGCAGAGTCATATCTACGACCAAATTTTTTAAAATAAATATTACTGCATTTATGTTCTTTTTCTTTCTGCCGGTCATATGACACCTTTTTGCTTCTACACTTCCTGGTTTAAACTCTTTGCTGCAGGCATTTTCTCTCAATTGCTACTCATTGCCCCGCTGCACTCAGTCATCACCTGGTCTATTTAAACCCCTCACTGGCATCAATTCCCTGTCAGAGGAACAGGTAATCTGTGACTCTGTGTCCTTGAGCCTGCTCATTTGCCTTGACTCCCTGGATTGTGTACTTACTCCATTCAGGTTTCCAGTACTTGTTTTCAGTGTTCCTGATTGTATGTAAATTTCCAGTTCTAGTATTTATCGTTCCAGTTACTTTCTACTGGTATTCCTGGTTCCCTCACTGCTGTGCCCCTGGTTGCTGTTGCTATCCACCCTAGGCTGAAGTGCCACTGCTACCTGTATCAACTATCATGGCTCAGCTCGGACCCTAATTCACCACCTTTGCATCTGTGCACTTGTTCAGATGGCCACAACCAGTCACCTGCCTACAGCCAAATCCATCCCCACTATCCGGGGCTTTGGTGTGGTTAGACTCCACACCTCTGGATCGGCATGGTCTGTTTAAGTACTGATGCTGAGCTAAGTGAGTGACAAAATTAGACTGTGTCACCCAATATGCAGGAAGCTAGGAAGAATGAGCACATTCCGAAAAATTTGCAGGGACTTCACCTGGATGAAAAGGGACACTTCTATTGCATTTAGAGGGAGCAAAAGTGACATTCCATACGCCTACAGCATTCTGGACTAAATTCAGACATCGTTTGCCACTGCGGTTGGAACTCTGTAAGCAGCGGCAGCAGTGTTCCATTAGTGGATCGACGTACATGTAATGGGATAGCCCACCTTAAATATTATGCACCGGCCCTATGGAAAATGAAGAATCGTATGTAAGGGCTTAACCAAGCCCTTTCTTGTGCAATTTGCAAACGGCCTCCCTCCCACCATGTACACACGATGGGTCGTCCTGCCCGCCATCGAAATGCCTTCCAGTGCAAGTCTGGATAATGAGGATCCATGTCTGTGATGGAAACCTGTAGCTAACACATGATTAGTACAGCAATGCAGAGACTTACCATGCAAAGAGTGTGGAAAACACTCTCATTTCATATTCCTGGATCTGGTCCCCTATCTGAATTGGATCGAGGTAACTGCCTTACCCCAGCATTATGTCTGAGGAGATGCAGGGGGCTTGCTGTACCCCTACAGAGTCTGACCAAATAGAATAATTATGTTTACAATTCTGTCTTTTAACATTTAGACAGCATTGTTACATGTACATCATTCAAAAAAATAGGTAATGTCCCTCCAATTGTTTTTTTGGTATGGATATAGGGACTGAGCCATTATTCCATTCTGCAGACACACAGGGCATATTTCTGGTGCTGTAACAATCACCAAGAAGTGTAATGGTTACAGTACATGAATTACATTGATACAATGAATCACCTAAACCTGCTCCATGGCAAGAATAATGTAATGCTTGCTGTCATTAAAAGCTTAGTGGTCTGTAACTATGTCAGTTTCCTGCATTGTTGTTTCTGCTCACTTTCATTTATGTAAAGCTCAAATAAACCTTATATAAATATATTTGTTTATAGTTTATAAAATGGAGTGTTTACAATGTTACAAGTTGTATTCAGGTTTAAAGTGGGAATAATCAATGAACAAAGAAGGGTGACTACTTACAGAGATATAAACAGTCTCCAAAGCTGCTGCTAGTGACAAAAATACATGATACATTGTGCCATAAATATATCCTGTCATAATAATAGTCTAATAACAACCTGGGGCCAGATTTACTAAGCTGTGGGTTTGAAAAAGTGGAGATGTTGCCCATACCAACCAGTCAGATTCTAGCTCTCAATTTCCTATTACATACTAGAGAATGTCAGCTAGAATCTGATTGGTTGCCATGAGCAATATCTCTACTTCCGCAGCTTAGTAAATCTGGCCACTGCTCTTTACTCATATCAGAAAATATACTTCAAGAAAGTGCTCTTTTGGTTCAGTCTGTCTATGTGAAAATATAAAAAAATATGGATCCTTGAAAATGATGGTTATTGCAGTAATAGCAGATTCATTGTATTCTTCAAGTTTTAATGGATTGTCATTGAGAAATGTGCTTAGCACTTGGGACTGGATCTAGATTCCATACGTTATCCTCCACAATAGAGGCTAATGTGCAGAATTTGGTATCATAAGTACTGTGTGTAGGGGAGCGATGCACTCCCCCTGCTCTCCTACGTGTGAAGGGTGCTGAATACTTTATTGTACGTAACGACTCAGCCATGCTCTTACTGTACGTTTCAAATATCAAAGTTGTACCGCAACCTGAATTCCACACAGAACTTCACATGAAAGCGCAGTACAAATAGAATGGGGGCCTTACGTACGTGACATACGTAAGTCCTATATCATTCTGAAGTCTGGATTCGGCCCTTGATATTTATTTGTTACTATCAAGTCTTGGGGCTAGATTTACTAAGCTGTGGGTTTGGAAAAATGGAGATGTTGCCCATAGCAACCAATCAGATTCTAGATCTCATTTAACTATTACATACTAGAGAATGTCATCTAGAATCTGATTGGTTGCTTTGGACAACATCTCTACTTTTTCAAATCTGCAGCTTAGTAAATCTGGCCCTTGGTGTGTTCTAGGTTTCATCTTTCATCACCTTCTCTTGTTGGTATTAATAGTGATGTCTTCATTGTGATGCTATTCTGGTCCACCATTTATAGCAGATATTGTAGCTTTGAAGACAGTGGACAAAATGTAATTCTTCCAGACCATATCAATTACCAGCCATTCAGTAGTGTTTAGTTTCACATCCCTGTAAAACTTGTATATGTTTTCTAATAAAAAAAAGTAACATTTTTATATTTCATATTTATTTTAAACATTTAGGAAAAGGAAAAGAAAGAGACCACTGCATTCCCTCCTATTAGCAAAATGCCACCAGTCATATCACACACAATAAGGGTAAGTGTATTACCTGAGGCTGGGTGAGAAGTAAAATTACCCATATAGAATGAGCTGTAATAAACAGTAAGAAAGTAACAGTATAAATGGTATATTGTATCACAAAAAGTGAATGAATGTTTTTAAAAAGAAGAAAAAAATTCTGCTAAAAAAACTCTACAATTTTTTGTACACCAGGCACCTTTTCATGTTCTGCAGTTTAGGAATATTATTTAGTTGAAAGCTAAAAATATAAAGTATTACCATATATAGATGTAAAACAGGGTTGCTGACTCTTCTGGAATATCCAGGAGACTCATGAAATTTGGGCAGTTCTCCCGATATCCCGGGAGAGCTGACAAATCTCCCACATAAGAGGCAGGGGGGCCTCTCATAATAGTAATCGATTTTCGTCATCAAGCACCATCCACCCCTGGAATACTATGAATTAAGGTAGTACAGGAAAGGGGGCAGTGCTTAAAGACACAATTTACTTAATCATGTTATTAAGCCCCGCCTCCATGACGGCCGGAGGGAAGAGGGAAGATTTCAACCCTGATGTAAAACTATAACATTGCAATTAGATATACGGCTAGATTTAGCAAACTAAGAGGAAAAGTGGAGATGTTGCCTAAACCAACTAATCAGATTCTAGCTGACATTTTCTAGTATGTAAAAGGAAAGTGAGAGCTAGAATCTGATTGGTTGCTATGGGCAACATTTCCCATTTTCCTTTCTCGCAGCTTAGTAAATCTGGTCCCTGGGGTGCCTTTTTTGATATCTGTGTGAATTCCCCATACCTTGCTAGTACCTGATCTATATTAAATTATAAATTGAGTTGAGCAACCTGCATTTTGTGTGTTTGCTTTAAAGCTTGTCTGGGATAGCAGCTGAAAGGGGGTGCTGTTTCAGAGTAGCTCTTTTAGAGGGGTTGAAGTCACCGGTCAGAAGATTTGATTTCAGAAATAGGGACATCCAAAAGTTCCTTTTTAGATGTCCCTATTTCAAATGCTGCCCAGTTTCTATTTTTTTTGTTTATTAGAATGGGTGAGTATGCTGATCGGCACACTTCGCCGATATCCCTCCGCCACCACTACCACCGGACCGCTGGGAAAGGAGTGTAACCTCTCCAGGGTGCAGGGTAGGGAGGGTTAGGGTCAGGCTGCAGGGGACAAGGAGGGTTAGAGTCAGGCTGAAGGGGAGGGAGGGTTAGGGTCAGGCAGCAGGGGAGGGAGGGTTAGGGTCAGGTTTCCAGGAAAGGAGGGTTAGGGTTAGGCTAATGGGAGGGGAAGGTTAGGGTTAGAATTAGGGAAAGGAGTAGGGGACTTTTTTACTTACTTTTTGGAGCACCGAAAGCTCTCACAAATGTATATAACGAAGCTCTCTGACTTATATTAAGGAGAGAATGTCATGGTTGGTTACTGGTTAATTGCAAGAATGCTGGGGTGCCTTTTTTGTATTTGTGTAAATTCCCCATACTTTGCTAGCACCTGCACTATAATAACTTATAAACTGATTTAAGCAACCTCCATTTTTTGTGTTTAAATAAATAAATACATATGTCTTGTCTTGCAGAGGAGCAGCTGGGCTGGGCAAGGAACGACTGTGCAGGACATGTTTTTCTCTAATCAGATTTCTGAGCACCCACTCAGGAGGCCTGATAGTCTGAAAGATGTTAGTGTAAGTGTAAAGCATATGGAGAAGCTATTTTCTTTTACTAAGTTTTCAATTATTGCCTGTTATATTGAACCATATAGAGAGTGTGTATTGGTGAAATATTCTAAACTCTGTAGTAATTCCAATCCTTGTCTACAGAACCAAATTTTTTATCCAGTACTCACTCCCTAAAAACCATGAAATGACAATATACATTCTCTTTTATATTACTCCACTGAACAGTCATCTTTGTCCGCAAAATCAATCACTGATATGTAATCATCATATTCATTCAAAGAAAACACCCTCTGACTAGACACAGTCAACATCTTTATTCATTTTAGAAAATTTTGACTACTGCAAACTCTAGGTACCTGAGCTGCACCTATTCCATTGGTAATAGTTCCAATTAATCCATTATAGGATAATAGTGTTTCCCATCATCATGTATCTACAATAAACTGCAGTTGTTAGAGATTGGGAGGGGATTTTAATTCATGATATACATGATAGGACGACAAATTGTTATAAATTTCCTTTGTTTCATTTATTTTTATTTATATTTATGTATCTGGATAACTTAGTCCATGTCTAGTCTATTGTGATGAAAAACCTTTGATCATAACAAAAAAATGCGAAATTTATTTTTAACATTAACACATTGTTTTCTAATGCATTCATTATGTCTGTTATTCCATTTAGCTTGAAGATTGTCACTGGAATATCCCTTATAGGAAAATTAGCACAGAGACCAGTTTGCAGATCAAAACACATTTAAAGGTAACTTGTGTTCAGACAGTAAACCCTTACCAGGGGTCATGCTAGAATCTCTCTATCTCTCTCGCTCTCTCTCTCGCTCTCTCTCTCGCTCTCGCTCTCTCTCTCGCTCTCTCTCTCTCTCTTGCTCGCTCGCTCACCAATTCTATTTCTCTGAATACTGCTGCCTCCTAAGTAGAAAGGTGCTGTCTGGAAGAAGTCCTGTGACTGGGAATGAGAGCATTTGTTTAGTGCAGAGGAGTATATCCTGCGAAGATCTGTTACACCTGTTTCTTATTGTTTTGTGCCTTTTCTGTAACCACAAGCACATCCTATACAAATATTTCTGTGTTGAGTGGCATGATGGACATGAATTATATGGAAATTTTACATTTAACTTAAATTAATTACAATTATACGGTACTGACAGAACTGTCATTATGCACGTGACTTCAGATAGTTATTCACACTAAATACTAGCTATCCCTTTGTAAATGTCCATAAATGTATTTTTATGTAAACTGGCTGCTGTTGGAGGGAAAAATGAGAAGTGTGGAAATACACACATTAAATGCCAGGAAAAGGAATGGAATAGATCTATGTTTAAAGTACACAGATGCATACATCCAAAACTGAGATGCATTCTCTGTAAAGAAAATTCCATTTCCAAAATATAGACAGCCAAAAGCTCATTTTCATAATGAATGGTTAAGTATGCTGGCTGCGGGTAATCAAGTCTTAAGGTCAGGCTGCGAGTAAGGGAGTGTTAGGGTTAACGTAATGGAAGGGGAGGGTTAGGGTGAGGTTACTTCTCTTCGGCGAGGCAGGAGCAATTGATTTGGCAGCCAGTTCGACAATGTCTGCTATAAAATGACCCTTTCCAAAAAGTGCCATTCAGACCACAGACCCACACCCGCCAACGCTCTACCCTCTCCTCTAGTCATATGGCATTCTTAGCATTACTATAGCTGCGTAAACAAAAATCCAATCCATGCTCATGTTCATTGACACAGTTGTACCACCTTCAGCGATTACGGAGATTCTACTTAAAAAAAAATTTTCAGTTCCGAGTTCAAGCGTAAATCCGTGCTCGTGAGAAAAAGTGCTGGGCTCCTTCTTGGTTTTGGTGAACCTGCCACAAAAAAAGCAAGTTTTCATGGTCACAAATGATTACTATGATTAATAAAGGTTTTCCTTCTGTCAGAGTTTTCTACCCAGCTGCAAAAGAGCCTCCCTGGGTGGAGATAGTCTACCCTCCTCCCATATTATTTCATTGTATTTTCTTTCAAATGTGTTTTCTATAAATGTATTTCATTTTTATGACTGTTCCGAAGATCTGTCTACCCATATTTTTTATATATTGCTGTAAGACTTTTCCCACCTTTCTGTTTGCCCTTACAACTATGTGTAAATGCCCATAAATGTATTTTCATGTAAACTGGTTACTGATGGAGGGAAAAATGAGAAGTGTGGAAATACACACACTAAATGCCAGGAAAAGGAATGGAATAGATCTATGTTTAAAGTACACAGATGAGTACATCCAAAACTGAGATGCATTCTCTGTAAAGAAAATTCCATTTCCAAAATAAAGACAGCCAAAAGCTCACTTTCATAATGAATGGGTAAGTATGCTGGCTGCGGGTAATCAAGTCTTAAGGTCAGGCTGCGAGTAAGGGAGGGTTAGGGTTAACGTAATGGAAGGGGAGGGTTAGGGTGAGGTTACTTCTCTTCGGCGTGGCAGGAGCAATTGATTTGGCAGCCAGTTCGACACTGTCTGGTATAAAATGACCCTTTCCAAAAAGTGCCATTCTGACCACAGACCCACACCCGCCAACACTCTACCCTCTCCTCTAGTCATATGGCATTCTTAGCATTACTATAGCTGTGTAAACAAAAATCCAATCCATGCTCATGTTCATTGACACAGTTATACCACCTTCAGCGATTACGGGGATTCCACTTAAAAAAATTATTTCAGTTCCGAGTTCAAGCGTAAATCCATGCTTGTGAGAAAAAGTGCTGGGCTCCTTCTTGGTTTTGGTGAACCTGCCACAAACAAAGCAAGTTTTCATGGTCACAAATGATTACTATGATTAATAAAGGTTTTCCTTCTGTCAGAGTTTTCTACCCAGCTGCAAAAGAGCCTCCCTGGGTGGAGATAGTCTACCCTCCTCCCATATTATTTCATTGTATTTTCTTTCAAATGTGTTTTCTATAAATGTATTTCATTTTTATGACTGTTCCGAAGATCTGTCTACCCATATTTTTTATATATTGCTGTAAGACTTTTCCCACCTTTCTGTTTGCCCTTACAACTATGTGGTCTCTTGTTAACCCTCAAAGTGTTTATATTTTTTATGACTATTTCAAAGCTTTCAACTAGATTTATCAGATTAAAGAAAAAGGAAAACAAACACAAATTTTTTTTTAAGTCATTGAACTAAAACCATAATGTACCAACTGTTTTATTCTATTCTTTTTCTAGAAGAACTTATATCATCGACGAGTAAAAAGATTTGGCAACGAGTCTGACCTAGGTGAAGGAAATCAATATATTCTGCAGAGCACAGAGTCTTTTCTGCTAAAGGTAGTGTTCATGGTTTTCTTTTTACTGTCATTGGGTTTTAATTATGTTTTATTTTATGTTTCCCTGGCCATCTTGTACTGGTGATACCAGTAAAATAACCTGTCTCCTCTAAACTGGCTATACATTACAGGGAATATCGGTCCCAACAAGAGGTGGCCCAATAAACGACGATTTCCCCTCAATAAGGGCCACTCATATTTTTTGCTATGACCAATAATCCTGGCAGAAGAGGGAGGTGCTGCTGAGATTGTCAGGAGGCCCTTGAAGCTGATTGGCTGCATGTTCCTCCTGTCAGTTTCGTCAGTGCTTGGCTGGGCGTCCTGTCAATCTTGGCAGGAGACCCATGTAGCTAGGAACAGTACAGTACAGAACTTTCATTGCTTAACTGCTGTCAGACAAGGTAAATCCATCCAGAACGTGGAGGTGAATGTGAAGTCGGCAACTTTTGTCAGATATATTTTAGACATGACATAAGATAAAATTATTGGACCCATTGGCAATGGAAAAAAATACTAGCTATACACTATATCGATTTTGGTCCAAATACCGGATAATTGGATGATCAGACCAATAATTGCTCTAGTGTATGGCCAGCTTAAGATCATATGTAACTACACAAACTGCTATGAACTTTTCTAATAGTAAGAGTTGCTGTGTATATTATAACCAATGACAATATTGAACAGGAAAATATTATTTTCTAAATAATGCTTGATATTTTATTCTATTATTTGTTGTTTAGTCACGGCAAAAGCCAGTACAAGAAGCGATCGCTAGTTCTGCTGATCAGGAAACCCCTTCTAATTTACCTAATGAACTACACATTCAAAGTCCAGAATATAATGAAGAGACTAACACAGAAACATATGGTACTCCACACCGAGAAACAACATCACAAGAAGAGCCACAACTGAGTGTATATGCCACAAGGACAGATGCTGACATATCTTATATAGAAACTGAAAATGGAAACTATGCATGTAGTGACTTACGTGTAATGGAGAAGGCATCTGAAGGATCCAACAATACATATGTAGACAATGCTACAGAACATAAGTGTGCAAGGTTTTCCAACACAGAGCACAAAATTATGAAAGGATATATTCAATTGCCTTACATAGCGAAGAAGAAGGTTTTTACAGTGTACATCTGTGGAGGATACCAAGGTAACAGACAGTGAATAACAGACATTATGGTCCTGATAAGCATGCTTTAGACGGAAAGCCAGTAAATTACACATTTCTGTGTCATTTCTGAATAGCGCTCGCAAGCGGGCTTAGTACCATAGTACAGTAAAAGAGCGCTAACAGACCTCCAAACCACTGTCATTTTACATTTACACGAGTCAGAAAACTAATATAGGCTTTATGTATAGGAAGTACTGAGGGGAATGGTTAGCTGTGCACTTGCTCTAATATTATATGATATTTCAGGTGGCTGTCATGTATCCTGTGTTTCGATATCTGATCGCTGTAAACTTGTATCTTTAGATCCATTTCTACGTTATGATTATAACATGTAAATATTGATTTCCCCATAAGCTGCTCATCATACAATATCTTCAAAGTGAGTCATGTCATGCTAGTGGTGGGAATGTTTCCTTAATACATTCATTTGAATAAGCAGAAAGATTACATAGGGAAATGCAAGGTTTTGGACCAGGTATGGGGGCTAATCGCTTTCTTTTGAGACTCATCCCATATGTGTGCACAACTAGTTCATTAGAGCAGTAGTGATTGTGGGTGACTTCACAGTCAGTAAAGACATTTTACAGACAAGGGGCCAGATCCTGAGCTACGTACACTAGCGTTTTTATGCTAGCTGCTGACGTAAAATCGCCAGTTTGTATGTACTGCGCATGCACACGGCAGATGTTAAGCAACGGAACTCTGATCGTATGTAACTTCAGCGTAAATAAGAACGAAAGGGCGTGTCTTCCATACGACACCAGGAAATACGCTTTGTAGGTGGAAGGAGGTATTTAAATCGTACAGTATGGGCCGTGTTACGCCGTTACATACGTGAATCCATTACGTACATCCATACTTATGTGATAACCCGGGTGGTAAGGGCAACAGGTTTTTATTAATATTTTGATGGAATTAGTGGATTGCAGAGAGGTGTGAGCAATGTAAGAAAACTCAGACTCACTACTGGTTTTAATAAAATAAATTTATTTTAGTGAATATTTTTTAGAATGCTTCGGGTAAGCAGAAAACTTTACTGTATTATAAAACAGTTTATTACATATTGGTTTTTATATAGAATCAGCTTTGACAGTCACATAAATATTACACTTGCAGTTTTAGTTTCAACATCAATACTAACAATTCAACCTCAATGGAATTATTATTTCACTTAGAAATTGTACAGTAAACTGATAACAATTCAATTATAATAAAGTTCACATTTCACTTGAAAGCTGCACATAAAATCAACATTAACTACTTCACTAATGTGTCAAAGTAACAATTATACTATCAGTTCCAATTACTATTTCATAAATATTAACATATATCTGTCTAAACTGATACAGTTAAATTAACTCTATTTTATTCCTAACTATTCTCTAAATCCTAAATGACCATTAATTTATTTCTATCTTTTAATCCAAAATGATTATGCTCTTACATGAGGAAAGGCATCATCTTAACATTCATTTGGCCTAATACATTTTTTAAATACAACATTCTCTTTATTTGCAATATTAAATAGGGAAAGTTTCACTAGTGGAACAATTTGACTATAGTTCATAAATTTGTCTTATATGTTTAATTGTGTCCCTACTGTTCCACCTGCCTCTCCAACTCCTCTTCACTACTGTTTTTCCCCAATCAGCACCTCCGGTGCTTTACAGCTCACTGTGCCAACTCTTTTAGGGACTGTTCTCTCCACAGCTGACTCCCTCTGTTATCTTCTTCAATACTTTCTCCTTAGTCTTTCTGTCACCTCAGCTTTTCCCTATTGTACTCTGCCGCTCACCGCCTCTCCAGATATCTTTCTGTCATCTCCCTGGACACCTTAACTGTCCGACATCTTAACTGTAATCCTGATCCACTGGTCCTCAGCTTTCACCTCCGGTGCTCTCACAGTCATTGCTCCTTTCACTTTCTCCAATTCAATTCTGCCTGTCAGCCTCAATCGTTCCACTCCTTCACCTCTCCACAGCTCACCACTACCGCCTTCCTCTGTCCCCACAGCTTTTACTAAACTTTCTTCTCTCTCATTCACCTCACAGCCAGCACTGAACTCTCCCGCGCTCCCTCCGTCTGTCTCCTTCACTATCTCTCTCCCCAACTGCCGTTAATGCTCTCCCTCCAGCCGCCTCGCGCACCACACACCGAAGTCTCCAGAGGCACCACGCGCTGCACAGCGCGCCTCTGTTTACTGGCCGTTGCCAAGCAACGGCCCCCAAGCTGATTCGCTCTGCTCGCGCTGCTCTGCACCAAGCCTCATTGTGCACCCTGCACTTTCAGACTGAAAGTGCAGGGGTGCCACATTACGCTGGGAAAAGTTAAGGTAGGGTTTGGCAAACGTAAATCGAGTAAAGTACATACGAGCGAGGGAAGTGCCTAATACTTAAAATAGCGTAAATACACTACGCCAACGAACGTAAAAACAACTTAGGTCTGGATCTACCCCCAAGGACATTTGGGAAGGATGGCTTGCTTCACGCTGCTCTGATCATGAGGAGGTATCTTTATGAAGAGTTCAGTATTCCTGTTTAAACAGTCAGCCTAAGAAAACGTACTGTAGGATGTAAGTACATAGATTTAAAAGAAATAAAGTTTAATTAGCATAGACCAAATATATGAATTAAAATGATGCTGTTTAGTTATGAATAACTAATCTTGGGTCAGAGCACGTACATTGGACAAAAGCTTACTAATAAATTAAGACAAAGTGTATATTTCAAATTTCAGATACCTGTCCAGAAAGAAATGCTATATTTACTCAGTGTTATCCAGATCTCTACATTTACTTCAAGGAAAGGGGCATTGAATTCCGTATGTTTGATCTGAGATGGGGCTTAAAGGATGGAGTCAGCAACGATCATGTTATGACTTCTCTACACCTAAAGACTCTTCATGAATGTCAGGAAGCAGGAAACCCTGTCTTTTTTGTAAGCATACATCTTCATTACCTTGTAGTAAATTGGATACTTGATGATTTTTCATTTTCAAAGAAAAAAATATACATTAGCAAAGGGGAATTTCCTCGACCATAGTGACAAATAATTTAACATTCTGTTCTCATCTTTTAGCAATTTTTTCTTCTATTAATATTAAATGTGAAAATATTATTTCTATACAGAGTTACAATACCTTCTTCTGTCTTCTGTATGATGCTTTCCATCAGAGGACAATAAAAATGCATTCAGAGTAATCATTTTGGTTTTGTAGGACACCCCCAAGTAGATAATAGGATGGCAACTATTGCCTGCCCAAGTTTGTGTTCAATATATTCACTGCCATGTCTCTGATTGTTTCTCCACAATTAGTGTTTTATAGGCCAGAAATATGACCAAGTGACTGTTCCAGCCACATTAGCAAAAGAAACATTTGAAGGAATCAAATCCTTTATTGAAACAATGAGGACAGCAAAGTTAAATATTACTGGAAATGGTTTGATGAAACCTAATGGAGCAGAGGAAACAACATCCACTTTGAGGGGTAGCAGTGCCTCTAATGAGTCTGACAACCATCAAATTGCCTCAGATGAGAAGCCAAAACTGGGTATTTTAGAACCGAGTGAGACACTTCAAGATCCAGATGAAAAAGACATGTTTGAGTCCACACAGAAAAATATATCCCTTAAATATGACAAAGATCTAGCTCTCCTAACTCAGTGGTTTAAACTAGATGAAAACTATGTACCTAGTGTGTACAGGCTTCAAGCCATTAGGTAAATGTGATGCAAACATATTATACATAACTCTACATTCAATATATTATGTAAACTGCTGCAAAATGTTGTACTCTGTTGATGGACATATTTTGGGTAAAATATGTCCATTCTTGGCATTTGTGAAAGTTTAAATACACTACAGTTGGGTGTTATTTGCAGATATTTATTAATATGAAACTAAATTGTTACTGGTTTTGTGTGAGTTTTTTTAAGCTAAAATCTAAATATCTAGCATAAATTTAAATGATATAAAAATGTAGATATATAAATAGCCAAGTTCATGCCACAAAAATGCTCATCAGTTATATAAAACCTCAGACAATTTACCATTCTTTGTTGTATGATGTTCTGATATAGATTGTAATATTTCTGCAGTATAAGATTTGGGACCGTATTCACAGATCTGTTTTCAGAAGTGAAGTAGCGGGTGTATTTTTAGGTACGGTGTAACTGCACATGCGTAGTAACTTTATTTACGTAAGTTACACAGAATATACACACGGAAGTGCTTTAGGCACGGGCATGTAAATCGCACTTGGGGACATATGTACGGATGGGCGGTGTAAAAATTAGTACTTGAAAATTTACATGAAAGTGGGTGGGGGGAGGCATTTAAATGAACACTTGAAGGCGCGGCTATAAAGAATTGAAAGTACGGTAGACATATACGCACGTAAGTACACACATAAAGAACAGAGTGGTCTATGGAGGGAGGGGAGTATCGTGGGCGTTGCCTTGCTACGTGCGTGTGTATAATTGCGGATAAAAACGGATCTCTGAATAAGGTCCTTGTTGATTTTTTCAGATCCTCGATGGATTGTATTGCTGCATTTTATACCATCATCTTCATTAAAAAAACAGTAAAAGAAAAATGCAGCCATCATCTTCATTAAAAAAACAGTAAAAGAAAAACTGCAGTACAATGATATAGCTATACAACTCTATACATGCATTTTAATGCTAAACTCAATGGGCTGGATCCAGACCTTGTTAAGTGCATTCACTTAGTTACTCCTGGGCTAAACCATGTTGGTTTCAGGGGGAGCCAAGTTAATTGTGTTCTTTGCATGCAGGGATATATCTCTGAATTGTTTGCTGCACACAGCTACTGACCAGCTTTACTATTACACTGTTATTTAGACTTGGGATAGGAAACTTCACCTTTTAACTCTAATACTGTTTGCAACAGATGAAATATGCACCCCTGCAATCAACATGGTTTAGCCCTTGAGTAACGAAGTTCATGCACTTAGCAAGGTCTGGATCCAGCCGAATGAGGTTATGAGTCCTGAAGCTTAAAGTGTTGCTTGAGCATGACAATTACACATAAAAAATGATTATATGTTATTATTTTTGACTTTCAGTGCATATTATGGAGATATATTCAGCAGGGACCCCATACGTCGCCAACAAGCAAAAAGTAAATGGTTAGGTACGATGCAAAAGCTATATGACATTCTACAAGAATACAGTCCATTGGCACTGGGTAAAGAAGCAGCAAGAAAGCTCCTGAAATCAGGTACATTAAAAATCACCATGACTTATTTCTAATATTCTATATATGCAGCGGCATATATCAGACAACTGAAGCAAAATAACAATATTCACAAAAACCAGCTTACTTGTTTATTGAGCTTCAGGAAGTATTAAAGAATCATATCCCATTATAAGTACCTCTTACTACTTTCAGTAGAATCTCAGCGTAAAAAAATGGTATTTTCCCAACCTTTGTTATACGCGTTTAACCTTACAGTGTTCTGCCACTAATATTAGCTAAGACTAACAAGAGAGTTAAGGCAGTGTCTTTCACAAGATAAAACTTCTTTTTATTTGTATTTGAAGTTACCCAGCAAGAAATTGACCAAGCCTTTGAAGCGGATGGAAGCCCAGAAGATCACTTTCATTGCTTTAAAAGAATTATTAGTGACATTAAATATAACCTAAATAACAGCCGAGCTTCTGAGTATATTGATATTCTTCCCCTGAAACCCGAAATCAACAAGACCTTGTATGATACGCAACAGGAACTAATTAGCGGAATCCATCAGAGGGTAAGTGTTATGACATTCTGTGTAATGCACAGTATCTTACAGTATCTTTATTGTATTTAAAAAAAAAAATAA
>WWET01003386.1:116162-133477 GCA_011038615.1 Limnodynastes dumerilii
TTATAACTTGTATTAATTATTGTATTGTATATGTAACTACTGGCTTTCCTATTGCCTCTGTACGGCGCTGCGGATACCGTGTAGCGCCTTATAATTAAACGATAATAATAATAATAATACATCTTCCACTGTTTATATACACTTAATATAGTACTCCAGTAAGCAGCAACCCAATAGTAGGTTTTGAACAAGGAGCAAACAGGGACTGTATAGTGGTGACTGAGAGCATGAGAAGAGTGTATGTAAAGTTTAGGAATAGAGTACAGTTGTTCCTGTGGACAAATAAACAGCATGTAACAAGATTGCAAAGGTCATTGGGTTTCTTTTTCCATGTATTTCACCATTAATATATAGTAGCCAAAGACAAATAAGTGTGATAACTATAATACAAAGCAGCCTTTATACTTTCACTGCATGTTTCTGGCAGTTTCAGCAGCCAAGATGACTACAAGCATAAATATGTACCATGGAGAATATAGCTTTTGTTTTTATTCTTTGTGACAGGAGTGGGAAGGAAGCCATGGTGCTAAATGCCAAACGAGGAGCTGTTATTGCCAAACTTACTGCGCAAGATCCAGTAGCTTCAGTTCAAGGTGTGGCTGTAACCAAGGATTACTTCCTTGTCCTCTGCAGGTATACCATAGTTCACAGTCATGTGACCCTCTTGTCTAAGATATAGTGTAAAAAATGTTAATGCAATGTTAATACTTGTCAGCTTAGCTAATAAACAGTAAACAAAAAACAAGGGGATTCCACAGACAAAATCCCAAAGTGCACACACCTACATCTCTAGATAAAGTCACTGGGCTGTATTCAGAGATCCGGTTTTAACGAAAGTTTTGTGCGTATTTTTAGGATCGGATCGATTTTGCATCAACTGCGCATGCGTAGTAATAGTGATACCCCATCTATGTTGAAGTTAAGGTCGGAAATGGCTAAGGGACGGACTTGTGAATCGGGCGGAGAATAATGCGACCCTAAGTGCGGCGGAAATATATGAACCTAAGGATTTGCATAGAAATGGGTGGGGGGAGGCATTGAGATGAGGGAAAGTGGGCGCGCTTACAGAGTTAGGGCCGGTAATGTACGCAACTAATACACATAAGGCCGGAAGGGAGTGCCGCCAGATAGGGCAAGTCAATGCAGGTGTAAGTTTAGGTCCGGCCGGAGGTTGCGAGGGGAGTGACTGTTTCTTCTGCTGGGAGTAACCTGCTCCGACCTGCTACTTAGTTGCGTATATCTGTGGCCCGATCACCGACGAATCTCTGTATACGGCCCACTATGAGTTAACCCAGCAAAGAGTATATGTATGAACAATGAAAATGATGAAACATATAAATTTTATTGAATCACATTAAAATTTTAAATGCGAAATACACCACGTTTCACACATAAGTAAGAAACTGGGACAATAAAGTGCAATAATATACACAAAATCAGACAAAGATAGAGACTAATAACATGCAAATAGCAGAATAATCGCAATATACTTGCAAACAGAGTTCCCAGTATAATTCACAGTGGTTGCCGGTTAGAAGATAAAATGGAAATCTCTCATGCTGCATATACAGTCAGCACATCCTAAGCTATCCAAGTAAGGAATACCTCTAATGAGACTAGCACCCTCACGGGCATGCTTCACCTTTCCAGGTGGTATCTTAGCTGTGTCCAAAAGCCAGTCCAAGCGTGGATGGCAGGATTCTTGTCCTCCGATGCGCGTTTCGCAATGGCCTCTCTCCCCGTTGAAGCCATTGCAAAATGCATGTCTGATTCTAGCTACTATGCATGCGTAGTAACTATTTTACGCCATCTAGGTAGCGTTTCGTTACGTAGATTGCGTACATGCGGTCTTTAAAGACCGTAATTCTTACGTATAGTTTTTTTTTAAAACAAAAAAGCTCTTTCTGATATGTGAGAACTAGACAAGCAGTCTGGAAGAGAATCTAACCCTACACTGATTTATATAGCTTAGATGATCCTGCTCATATGGTATGATGAGCTGAAAGTCAGCACACACTAATGCAGAGCAGGCTGCCATTTCATCTGATTACAGTCACTGGCATCTGAGGTGGTTTTGAGTGGGATTGAGGAGCAGGAAGGTGAGAGGAGAAGGAGGAAGCGGGGAGGCAGAATGCTGTAGGATGGTCTCTGGTGGGAAAATAATGAAATAAAATAGCATACAATGCTCTGTGAGGAATATTGCGATATATCCAATTTGGTCTTGTGTTGTGTAATGTGCAAAGAGATAACCTTAAACTTAAGGCATCATAATAAGCTTTTCACTCTGATTTATGACTTTGTGCTAAATGGAATATTCCTTCAATTCAAACATTTAAAAATTATGAGTCTTTTACAAAAGATATTCTAGAGACAGGCCAGATAAACTTGTTTTTTTAACTGCTCTAACACTGTGTTTCAGGTACCCATCAGTGAAGTTGCATGACATTGTGCATATTGAGTTGTTTAGCGCGCACAGCTTTGCTTATATCCGCACAGTGAAAGGCTGCTGTAATGACTTTCTTACCAAGTTTGATGTAAACCGTCAGGGATCACATGTGGTCGCATTTTCTCGTCTTCCTGGAACCAATACCACAGAAATAGTGGTTTGGAATTTAGAAACTGAAGATCACAAGCACATGGTTACATTTTCATCTGTACCCACAGGAGGTTAGTTGTGCTCTATTAATGTGATGAAAAAAGCAGAATCATCAAGCTTCTACTGGCTGTTCAAGTGATCATAACATTCCCTCGTATCCTTTACTCCAGGCAGTACCCAATACCTTGCCAATATAAAAATGTCTTTCATTATATAACATTATATAGTTGTCATTTTATTGCGTTTTGCATACTCAGTTATAATATATGTGCACTACATGGAATGTTTACATTTTGGGACTTTGGGCTGGATCCAGACTTAAGTAGTGCTTGAAATTAGTTACTCCTGGGCTAAACCATGTTGATTGTAGGGGAGTCATATTTCATCCGTTGCAAACAGTATTAGAGTTGAGAGGTGATGTTTCCTATCCCAAGTCTAAATAACAGTGTGATAGTAAAGCTGCTCAGTATCTGTGTGCAGTAAGCAATTCAAAGATATATCACTGCATGCAAAGAATACAATTAACTTGACTCCCCCTGCAATCAACATGGTTTAGCCCAGGAATAACTAATTTCAAGCAGTTACTTAAGTCTGGATCCAGCCCTTTATTCCTAGATATAAAAATGTTCTTTGGGTACATTACTATTTATTGAATACTCCCTAAATGGTTTATTTTCTATTAGGCACTTGTCTAGGGACACCACTTTCTGGGGGCAGCCAATCCTTGTAAGGAGGTACAAGGGGATTACATGTATAGTGCACAACCTCCAAAGAACCCTAGTCCTTGCCCATATGGCTTTGCTAGGACTCCTGGCTCTTTTATGGAACCTCTGTAATCTGCCATACATTGATATTGTACCTAGGGGCAGTACTACTTCAAATTCCAGTTTTGTCTACCTTATATTTGCCCAAAACGAATCATTTGAAATCACTATTGTAAACTATACTTTATTCAAAGTGTAGTATAATTAATTACTGTACAGAGGTAAGATCTCAGTGACTGGTGCCTGTTATTTATGTAAATAATAAAGGATGATGAGAGAAAAAAAAACACTTTGAATTGTTGGAAACTATTACAAGACATGAGAGGTTTGTTTCCTAGTACTTACTATAATATGGATGTCTGGTAAAGCAGTGTTAATGTAATGTGCATAGAATTCAAATTTTGAGGCAAGTTTGTGGCTACTTACAAGATAATACACAGAGGGGCTTTTGAATATACAAGGCCAGCAATATTGACCTATTAATTAATAGTGCAATTGCTATACTTTCTTCTTCTAATATTCTAGGTATATGCTTTGATCTTCGTTACTGCCTAGCATTCTGTGATGGAGAAAATGTCTTGCGTTCATGGAATTTAGCAAATCATATAAATAACCAGTCTCTTACCGTCAACATGAACAGAGCAAGGATAACTGATGGAATTCAAGAATTTGTGACTATGAAGAATTTTCCAAGGCAAGTTATTGTAATTGGGATACATTGATGTTTGTTTTGTTTTTTTCACCTCTTTGGTGGTCACTTGTTCTGGCCACACAACCTAATCCTAAAATTTAAATAACCACTAGACCTCCTCCAATAAAATCAAATGTTTTCATTCAATTACAATAATTTTTTTTATTTTATGAACTAAAGCTGCAGATGTTTCTTCCTAATCTCACCGAGATTCAGATAAATAGATTTGCTATTAAAATCTTCCTGTACATACAGTATATATACACTTTATTTAGGCTTATTGGGGCCCATGGGACGCAAGATGTATTGTAGCCTTACTGTGTTAGCTAGGATTTGGGTGAGGCAGTGTGCAGTGTACAGGTAATATCGGTTACTATGTATCAGATTCCTTAAATCTTGGTGTTTATGTGGAACAGAGAATGTATTATGGGTTGAGAGTATAAGATCATCCATAGTCAAGCAGAATTTAATGCTGCCAAACCAGTGTTAAAAGGTAGAGGGTTCATAAACCTTCCAGCATTTCTCTGTGTTGTAGATTGTGAATGTTTAGTTTAGAGGACACCAAAGATTGTAACTAGGGAAAAGAAAGACTGCGCACCAAAATGGATAACATCTGGACTGATGTGGTGGATTGGCTACTGCACGGTGCATATGAAGTAATTAATCACAATCAGTTATTTGATTTTCAATTATTCTGCAACACCACAAAGTTGCCATAAAAAGTTTTAACATCTTCAGAATTTCTTTTATGTTTCTATGAGCATCCTGAACTTTTCCGCACAATCAGTCCCCATCTGGAACCTCTAATCCTATCCTGCCCAAATTCTCTGCCTACTTTATACAAGCAAGTGTCTAGCTGGGATAACACTAAGGGATATCATTTTTTTATTCATATTTAAAATTTTAATGAAAATGTATGTAATGAAATGCTGAAATAAATAAAGTAAAACATTTTGCTGATTGCTAATAACTTGTCTATTCTACAAATGTTGGTTACTTTTAATAGATATGTGGTCTGTAGAAGCATGAGGCCTGGTGTGATCACTGTGTGGAATATTGTCAAGTCGAAGTGTAAAGGCAACGCTGTGCGTGTGGAGCGTGGACTGGTGGAGAACAATGATGTAGTGCTGGTTAGGGATATGAAGCTGTACATCCTGACCGACAGGGGGATGGTCTCATTCACTGACACCCCCAGACCCATATTTCAGGTATGAGGTATAATAAGACAGCTAGCAGTCAGTAATTTGGACACATTTGTTCTGATATCATTGAACAGTTAATGAATATTCCTTATAGTCATGACTTATTATATTTCCTTTGCAGACGCTTCTTACATATGACCTATTGAAGAAAAAATATGTCCGAAAACAGACAGGCTTGTATGTAATTCCTTGTCCAAAGCATGAATACAGGATCCTGGATGGGGGGTTACTCCTTGGACTCTCTGAGAATAGGTGAGAAAGTGCACATCAGTATACATTGATGTTATCTGTAACTGAACCCTTTTGTGGGTACCCCTTCATAGTTTAAAAACATACATTGCATCTCCCACTGTGTAAAAAGAACAGAAAATCAGAGGTACTCTTGTTTTTAAGGCCTGTCTACTGAAACACTCATTGGTCCAGCAGCTTGAATGGTGAGACAGACAGATGACATGAACCTTCGCGATGCAAAAGGCATCTACTGAAAGCATATGCTGAGGATCAACCTCAAGTAGTACTCCAGTGGTCACCACCCAATACTGGGAGCATACTCTTGACCACCACCCAATACTGGGAGCATTTTAGTGACCACTACCCAATACTGGGAGCATCTTTATGACCACCACTCAATTCTGGGGGCATACTCATGACCACCACCCAATACAGGGAGCATTTTGGTGACCACCACCCAATACAGAGAGCATTTTAGTGACCATCAGCCAATACAGGGAGCATTTTAGTGGTCACCACCCAATACAGGGAGCATTTTAGAGACCACCACCCAATACTGGGAGCATCCTTATGACCACCAGCCAATTCTGGGAGCATTTTAGTGACCACCATCCAATACAGGGAGCAACCTAGTGATCATCACCCAATACAGGCAGCATCCTAGTGACCATCACTCATTACTGTTAACATCCTAGTTTGATTTAATCAAAAGAGAAGCTGCTGGATGGCATCAAATCCATCAACCTATCTGAAAAATTCCCTTTAAGTTTTGTTGCCTTAGCAGTCCTGATCTATTTACCTGCCATTAGGCTGATCCTATTAGGATCATAGCATTGTGGAGAGTGACTCGGAAAATGTCATGATTATCAGCCACCATGTATTCACTCTAGCAGTCACAATGTTATATTGGTCGAGGGGAGATTACACAGTGTGTATGGAAGGCTTTTGCGTTATCCCCAGTGGCCAGGCCATTATATTGGTCGTTTTGTATATTGCATAGTGTGCGGCCGATTTAAGATAGGCTAGAAACATGAACAATATGTATAGTTCAGTGTTCATAGCAGGGAAGACTCTTTGCCATATGTGATAATGATTGACAATGCCTTATGGTAAATTTAATTCAGATTAATTTCCTTTACTTTATAGAGGCTAAAAAAAAACATTACATTGTTACCCTCTGGATCATATTGTCTGTAATACTGTATATTTAATATATTTTTATTACATGAAAACCCAAGTAAAAAGTATTATTTTTATGGTACAGTGTATTTTCAAAAAGTATGTTGTATAACATATTATTTACAAATAATTATTATTTTAATGTTTATTTATATTTATTGTTAGAATACTTTGAGAAGAAATTGCTTTGAGTCTCATGCAATAAAGCTGACCATACACTGAAAGATTATCTGTCCAATCATTCAATTATCGGATGATCGGGCAAATAATCGCTGTAGTTGGATAAGATCGATTTTTAAAATGCCATATAAACGCACCAGAAACGCTCTGGAAAGATTATTTGATCTTTTAGCATTTTTGATTTAGCGCCCAATAATTTAAGGGAGCCTATCAGCTAACTGAATGGCTCCCTATTCTTTAAGTGCCTCCCACTTCTGATCGGTCCCAGCAGGAGATGTGTATGATGCCGATACCGAATGTTTACATGTCAGGAAATCGTCCCGTTTATCGGGACAGAACCTGCTGGGATCGATAATCGACCCAGTCTATGGCCAGATTTAATTATTTAAACCAGAAAAAATATTGCATGCTCATAATCCCAATATTGTGTATTACATTATTGTAAAACTCTGTATGCATTGATGTTTTCTCAGAGACCATTTTGTTATTTGGAATATGGATACAGGTTTTATTAAAGACCGATTAAGACCACAATTTAAGGAAAAGCCTTTTGTCATGGATATACTGGCAGGAAGTGACCTACACAAAGAAAATGCATATAAACAAGTATTACAGCAGAGAGACAAAGGAAAAGAGACAGGTAAAATCATACATACATAATGTAATCCTAAGCATTTTTGTGTGTCTATTAAGAGGTGATTCTTAAATTTAACTAGTCTGATAACAAAATAGCTCTGAAGTTAGCACTTTCACTTTATGTTACTCTGACTCTAATAAAGCCATAAATAAAATGGCTGAAGATAGTCCTCTAATTCCACTTCCCACAAATCCAAGTGCTGGACATACTTTTAAAGTGTCCTGTAGCTAAATGCAACGTTTGATGAATGCAATACTGGTCATTTTGTTTTTAGACAAGTTAAAACGTACTTAATATATATAGCCTTTTTATGAGGTACAAGAAGAGAAAAGTGTACTGTCACTACTGAAAAGAATTGCAGGATCACTTCCCACCAATAGGATAGGTGCACAGAGGAAAAATAGTATAAATCAATAGAAAAGAAATTCCTATAGGGGGAAATCCGTTACCCGGACATCCCTATAGGAAGGCTGCGGGGAAGGGAGTCTTAGGGTCAGGCTGCGGTGAAGGGAGTCTTAGGGTCAGGCTGTGTTAAGGAGATGATTAGGGTTAGGGTAATGGAGGGGGATTAAATGCTCCCTGAAAAGCACCTCTACATTACACTGCCCTTTATTTAGCCACAGCTGCTCCTCTTTCCTCAACAGTGCCTAAATTGTAGCTCTTATAATTAGGGCTGTCTCTAATCCTATGATTAAAATCTGCATTTATTTTTCTTTGGACCCACACTACCAAGCAATGTATGGCCCCATAGATAAACAACAATAATTATAATGCCATTCCAGTTCTCATGACTCCATGGGACAGACGCAATGAGACCAAAACGGCAAAGCATCGCCGAAAGGACCGTGAGGTGAAGCGAGAGATAGAGAGAATACAGCAATTGGCAAATGAAAAGAATAATGCCATTGATCAGTACCTTCTGAGTGACAATGAAAAGGTAATCTATAGCCAAAAGACAACTTTCCAATGAAATATTGTAAAAGAATACAGTGAAATATGCAGGGGTGATAGCTCGGACAAAATGGAAATCCCAGGAAGGCATGTGGGGATAATGATGGAGAATATAAGTCATATCTGTTCTGATGTTTAAATATTTGCTCTTACTGATAATCTATCTTTATTAGTGACACATAATCTAAAATATATCCTATTCGGGAATTATCCTAACAAATTAGGCCAGACACACGTGGTTTTTGTTTTTAACCATTTATCAGTGAATTTTCACTACAAGGTTTATCTCTTTTTTATATTTCGCAAGGGCAATCCATTTTAATTGTAAAACTAATAAAGATTTATCAATTTTTATGAAATATATATATTTGAGTAGATCCAGAGTGCCGTTTAGAGGCTACTATGTCCTATAGGGATGTCCGGGTAACGGATTTTCCCCTATAGGAATTTCTTTTCTATTGATTTATATATAGCATTTTGTAATTAAAAATCCAAGGTAAGAGAGTCTTAGGGTCGGGCTGCAGGGAAGGGAGTCTTAGGGTCAGGCTGCAGGGAAGGGAGTCTTAGGGCCAGGCTGCGGGAAAGGGAGTCTTAGGGTCAGGCTGCAGGGAAGGGAGTCTTAGGGTCAGGCTGTGGTAAGGAGAGGATTAGGGTTAGGGTAATGGAAGGGGATTAAATGCTCCCTGAAAAGCACCTCTATATTACACTGCCCTTTATTTAGCCACAGCCGCTCCTCTTTCCTCAACAGTGCCTAAATTGTAGCTCTTATAATTAGGGCTGTCTCTAATCCTATGATTAAAATCTGCATTTATTTTTCTTTGGACCCACACTACCAAGCAATGTATGGCCCCATAGATAAACAACAATAATTATAATGCCATTCCAGTTCTCATGACTCCATGGGACAGACGCAATGAGACCAAAACGGCAAAGCATCGCCGAAAGGACCGTGAGGTGAAGCGAGAGATAGAGAGAATACAGCAATTGGCAAATGAAAAGAATAATGCTATTGATCAGTACCTTCTGAGTGACAATGAAAAGGTAATCTATAGCCAAAAGACAACTTTCCAATGAAATATTGTAAAAGAATACAGTGAAATATGCAGGGGTGATAGCTCGGACAAAATGGAAATCCCAGGAAGGCATGTGGGGATAATGATGGAGAATATAAGTCATATCTGTTCTGATGTTTAAATATTTGCTCTTCAGATTTAGGTATTGTGTCTTCAGGCAGTAATTTCAGTATCTGTACCATGCCATGGTCAGTCTTCTGCTCAGTACTAAGTTTATATGCTAGATGTATTCCCTATCTGTTTTTTTTATAATCGAGATGGAATATTGCATGGTGATGCTATATATGACAGTTGTCTGTCACCTTAAACAAGGCCATGAGACACACATACACACACACACACACACACACACACTTTGCTTTTAATCTCTTTGTTCTCCGGGATGTTTCCCTGAATTATTATTACAATAATTACATTTTTTTCATATCTGGCACTGTTTTTGTATTCCATGCAATATACTGGCAGTACATCATAGTCCTTGTGTTATAATGTTTTTCAGGTGATTGTGTGTTCGTATTATGCGCACCACCTCTGTGTGTTTAGCTTGGACACCATGAGCCACCTGCACACCCTGGAAGACAAGGCCTCAATGCTTTTCTTGCACAATGCTGCACTGACATACAGCGGAAGCTTCCTGGTTCTTTCCAACTACTGCGATGCTAAAAAAACTAGTTACGTCACTCTTTGGGATCTTCAAAATGGAACGGTAATATTGTCTTAATTAGAGTGCTGGATAGATTATTAATTATGGAACTGTAATACATTGTTCTCACTTTTCTTGTTCAAATATAGGTGAAGAAACGTCTAAAAAATGAACCAAATATCTGTTGTATTGCTATTACTGATGAAGCTGACAGAATTGTTTTTGGGGTAACCACAGGAGACCAGTGAGTATATTACTGTCAGGGGTCCTGTGTGTTAGTCAGACAATAACCTCTATGGGCCGCCACCTGATTCACAGATGACAAGTAGATAAGTATCCGCATCTAAGATTTTGATCCCTCCCCCGTTTTCCCCGTTCTTAAAGGCACATAAGAGTGCAATAGGGCTACCTTAATTGCCCATGTGTAGTCTCCTTCTTAAGAAGGAAAATATGCACGGAGATGCCCCACGCCCTCCCCGGCTCATTTTACTACCTCCCCCACTCACTCACAGTCACGAGACTTCTTACATGAATAACTATGGACCAGATCCAGACCTAAGTGCACTTTAAATACATAGTTAAGCTACGTTCTTAAATGTTACATGGCTTGCATAGAGAGTATAACTACGCATGCACCATAGTAAAATTCTTATATATACGCACCTAAGAAGCAGCTGGTCCTATATGCCCAGGTCTTTCCACTAGGTATAGTCACCAGGAAATTAAGTTAGTTCAATTGATATTATGTCATTTTATATCATTCTATTCCATTTTATGTAAATGTCATTTATAATATAAGAAAGGGGACTGTTTTGAAGCTTATGGACTCGTGCTTAGTACTGTTATCTATCACCAAACAGGCATTGTTCATGTTGTGTCATAAGTGGAGAAGTCCCTTAATGTCTTATGTTTTGCATTGAAGTAACCTATTTATTCTTCTGGTATTATAGCTTAAAGGTCTGGGATCCTTTCTGTCGCAAACACAAAATAATACCAGGATATGAAAACCTTCAACTTTCAGTTAACAGCAAACTACAAATCATTGAAGGAGGAGCAAAGGCAATTTTATTGTCAGGTTGGTGTGCTTAAATATTACATTGTTTATTGTACATAGTAGATAACAAAATGACGAGCTTTAAGTTGTATGGTTCATGTTTTAAAACGTAATATGGAAGAAAAGTATTAAGCTGGCCATACGCTACATCGTTTATAGATTTCTCACACTCTCCCACAACCTACAAATACGCAAAATTACATGAATTATATACATAAATTAAACTACGAACCTACCTGATACTGGATTTTGATGGACTTATTGCCTCCCCCTGACGCATCTGGTCCGCACTCCTGGGACAGCGCAATTCCCCTGCATTACACAATACAGAACCATGACTGACACTGACAAACAAACTCCCACAAATACACATAACTGTTGTCACACAACTATTGTCACACACAAACATACACATTACTATTGCCACACACACACAAATACACAACTATTGTCACACACAAAAACACAACTATTGTCACACACACACAAATACACATAAGAATTGTCACTCAAACACACACACAAAAGTACATTATTGTCACACACAAAAATACACAACTGTGGAGACACACACAACTGTGAAGACACGCACACACAAAACTGTGGAGACACGCACACAAACCTGGAGACACAGTAAACTGTGGATACACATACACACAACTGTGAAGACAAACACACAACTCTGGAGATACAAACACACAACTGTGGACACACACACATTTATTTACTTACCCAGTGCAGCCATCTCAGTGTCCAGCCAGACATCGCCTGCGTTTTCACACTGCAGTATGACTGAGGCCCCTGGAGGCTGCCCCTGTGCTGCCGTTTTTTTTTTTACAGGGTTTGAATGACAGCCCAGATGGTTCAGAGATCACTCCAAGTGATCCCTGATCTGCAGATGCTGCGGCTCCTGGATAGCAGCAGTAAATCAGAGATCTCTTCCTATGCTATATAGAAGGAGGCTGCTCCAGGAGCCGCACACCAGACCTTAAAGAGCCGCGGGTTGGCCACCCCTGCTCTAGTGTATGGCCAGCTTTAATTTAGGGATAGGGTTCAGGTTATGGCTTGAGAAGACAGAGCTAGGCATCCATTCCAGGAATCATTGAATTCATGATGTGCAGATAGCCATTTTTGTTATGTTCTGCTCAGCAGAGTTCAAAGGTACACATGGATATCTAGATTTATTGCAAAGAATATTTCACAGATGTGCAATAAAAAAAATAAAAGAGAAAGTAAGAAACTTTAAAAAGTGTATTTATTTATTTTGTTAATCCTTATTGCAGACAATAAATATTAATTGTAATACACTACCTAAAGCATTATCTTTCCTGAGATTTACTTTGGAGAAATAAAATATAAGTGAACAAGTAATTTTCTAAAGAAAAAGCAGTTAACAATTGACTTCCATTAGTTAAATGGGGAAGGGAATATCGGAGTCTGAATTCACCCAGTGCTTGATGGACAGTTTTCAGCTATTGAAGTCTTCCATTTATTAATTTAGAACTTGTATACATTGAGGATATAATCCAATATATGACATTAAAACATATAAGTGCTAGTGCATGTCAACACGTAGAGTAATCACAGTGCATAGCAAAACGGTAAGTAGGATTCCACCTCTAAAGGGAAAATACCGTACAATGATATCTATCAATATAGAACTGCAGCGTGCAAATAATCATCTGAATAAGTAAGACTATAAATTTCAATCTGGATAGAACTTCACACAGAACTCCTTTGTGGCAATCTATTAATCAGTCTATTGCCAGCAGAAAGCATGATCTTATCTATTCAGACGATTACTTGTAATTCTATATTGATATATGTCATTGTACAGTATCTACCTACTCCGTACATTTAATTCTCTACTGAACCCTCCTGTGCACAATCCACCCACCTCCATCAATGGCTAAGATCTTGAAATGTACTTTAAGGACAAGATAAGACAGGAATTGTTTCCTACTCATCTACCAACATACTATGCAACACCCTTCCTCCACCCTCTGGAACTATGTCCACATTCTATCTCACAAATGAAGAGCAAGTTTCTGCTCTTTTATTTTCTTTTCTTCTCTTCCTACTCTACTACTTGTCCTCTTGATCCAGTACCCCCCCACAGATCAGGTAATGTCTATCTTCTGTGCTTATTTCAACCTTAACTACAATCTGTAATCGTTCTCTTAACACTGGCATCTTTCCCTTAACATGCACGGATTACTCCAGTTTTGAAAAAACAAAACTCAGACCACAAAAGTCTCCCTCAAATTATTGTCCAATTTCCCAGCTCCCATGCCCCTCACTCACTTCCTTTCCTTACACAATCCTCTAGATACTCTTAAGTCAGGCGTTCATTCTCAACATTCCACTGAGACGGCACTGATGAAGTTGGTCAATGATTTAACTATTGCTAAATCTAAAGGTCACTAGTCTCTTCTAATTCTCCTGGATCTTTCTGCTGCTTTTGACACTGATGACCACTCTCTTCTCATACAAATGTTACAGTCGCTAGGTATTCAGGACACAGACCTATCCTGGTTCACATCCTACCTCTCTAATCGCTTTTTCAGTGCTCTTCCACTATCTGGAGTACCACAAAGCTCAGTCTTGGGTCCATTGCTCTTTTCTTTGTATACCTCTTCACTTGGAAAACTAATAAAGTCATTTGGTTTTCAGTATCATCACCATGCAAATGATACACAAATCTACCTATCCACCCCTGATCTATCACTAACTGCGTTGGTCTGCGTAATTGAACATCTTTCTACCATTTCATCCTGGATGTCCTCCCGCCATCTTAAACTGAATCTTTCAAAAACAGAGCTATTGATAACAACAAAAACTACCCACCCGGTCTCTATATTTCTGTTGACAACACTGAAATATTCCATACGCTTCAAGCTCGCTGCCTATGTGTTACACATTTGACTCTAAACTGTCCTTTGTGCCCCACATGCAATCTGTTTCTAAATCCTGTTATATACACATAAAAAACATTTCCAGAATATGAAAATAAAAACAAGTGTCTTGTGAGAGACACTGCTAAAATGCTCATTCTTGCACTAATCTTCTCCCGCATTGATTACTGCAATGCTCTCCCTATTGGACTCCCACAATTCAAAGTTACCCTCTACAGCCTATATTGTATGCAGCAGCATTTTCCTTGCAAAATGGTCAAATAGAGCTAGTCCACTCTGTCAGTCTCTAAATTGGTTGTCTGTTTACTATAGAATCAAATACAAAATCCTCTTACTTACCTATAAAGCCATAAACAAAACTGCACCTGCATCACAAGATTTACAACTCTCTTCTACACTTCATAAATTCTCTGATTCCCGGTTACAGGACTTCTCCCAGGCTGCACCCACTCTCTGGAATAACCTTCCTTGCCCATTAAGACTATCCACTACTCTCCAAACTTTCAAGCACTCTCTTAAAACTCACCTCTTCAGACAAGCTTATCAAGTTCTTCAAACTTCTAAAACTTATTTACCATATTAACAACCACTTTGCTTTACATTTTGCCTTTCTATGACATTATAAAAACAAACCTGTGCACTCTCTCTTTCTATTCTAAAATTTCTCATCTCTGTTACTAACAATGCTGTGTGACTGGATCATACAGAGCACTGAGCACTTTTACCATTCAACGTGGCTGGTACATTGTGTAATAAATAGCACTTTCTCTTATGTATCAAACCCACTGTGCTATAGAGACTTACCCTCTTACCCACCCAGTCTGTTTGTTATTAACTAGTCTTTTTTATACTAATTGTTAAAATTGTGAAGCTCTACGTAATCTGCTGGCGCTATATAAAAACCTGTTAATAAATAATAAATAAATAAGTCATATATATGTTGATATCCATTTTTACACGGGACTATGATCACCCTTGTATATAGGCAACTGGTTACAAGAGCGCTTATTCCTCCCCACTACTCTACCTACTTGTTAAGGTTAAATATGTGATTTTGACATTGAGACCTGCATTTATCACTTACAGCTGCGATTGTATAAAATGTTTGTCTGCCTTTCCACAGGTGATGTCAGCTTGTGGAACTTGAATAATGGAACAGTGGTTTCGGTTTTCACCCCTGACAGCAGAATCTGTTGTCTATCCTTAGCTATTGATAGGAAGACCATTCTTATTGGCATGAGCGACACCCCATCACTCATTACTCTAAAAATTGCATCAAAAGATAAGGACAGTTCTAATTCCATAGGAACAGATCTATTTGGGGAGGAATCTACAAGTAGTGAAGATGAGCCAGATGACAAAGATCAGCCTCTAAACCTCTAAGCAGTATAAAATTATACTCCTTCAAACTATTTATTGTCAGTTCATCTCCTATCCATTGAACATTTTACATGTTGTAATAAAAATATATATACTCCAGTAATTTGTACCACCTTTCAAGTAATTAATTTCTCCTCTACTTCCACATTGTGTGATGGGGTCTCCGGGTCTGGGATAAATAAAAAATGGTTCGCCATGGCAAAAAAAGAGGCACTGTTACAACTTACCAACAAGAAGTTCGCTCAGGATAATGACATGTGACTCATTCACTCTTATCCTTCTGAATGCCAGCTGCCATGTTTGTAATGGGTAGGCAAAGTGGCAAAAATTCTGTTTCACAGATAATATACCTCACCCATCATGCTCTCTCTATTGCATAGACTTGCCAGTACATAGTTTTAATTAAGTGAGTATTAAAGCATATTTTTGTTACTTTTTGTTCAAATGTTAAGCATCTGAAGGTTCTGAAAAGTATAATAAAAGGGAGAAGAGCACACAGATTTCTTGGTTATACTTGCAGCATTCTTTTTGCATGACAAAGGTGCTGGTACTCACCTAGTATAAACTGATACGATTTTTCTGTCTGCTGTGTACCTCACACATAAAAGCACTGTCCTTCTGATATTTGTTTTATGCTGGCTATTTTGACACCAAGAACCATTTTTTTTATTTGTATTTTTTTTTAAGTCTTGAAAGGTGCTATCAATAATTACAAATCAAAACACAATAGGGGCCAGATTTACTAAGCTGCGGGTTTGGAAAAATGGAGATTGCCCATAGCAACCAATCACATTTTAGTTGACATTCTCTTGTATGTAATAGGAAAGTGAGAGCTAGAATCTCATTGGTTACTATAAGCAACATCTCCAATTTTACAAACCCTAGGTCTTCACAGTTATACATTAGTTTAAACTCTACATACCAGACAAAGCAACAGTTAAAGGAGTATTTTACTCCTAACATTTATGAGCATATAATCTGGAGGGTAGCAGATGCTGAGGAAATGTTTGGAAAAATTACTTTGCTGAAAGGGTAGTTGATAAGAGGAATAACCTCTCATCTGAGGTGAATGAGGCTAAAACTGTAGAACTGTTTAAACATGATTGGGATAAATATAAGGTTATCCTAAATATCAAACTAAATTGAGGTAACATATGGTCTAGGGTCAGTATAGTTTTAAACTGTGCAGTGGAGCCGTGGGACCCGGCTTTCTCGGCAAACCGCTTCTTTTTAGCCGGGTCTAAGATCCGGCTAGAGAGAGCCGGGGTTCGCGTTCAGATTGCCAGAAAAAGCCGGGTTTTCATGAAACCCGGCGATTTCATGAAAACCCCGGCTTTTAGCTGGTAATCTGAACGGGGTATAATAAATATTTCATGAGAAGATAGTTTTTACTATATACTGCTTCATAAGACATCAAAACCTTTAAAATACAGCCAGCTGGACCCAAGATGGGAAACTCTTAAAACTGGTGACTGCATGACCTTGTAATGTCTTAAATATCTGGGTATTGGTCAAGTCTACTAAATGACTCTTTATTCATGGAGAACAAGTGCTTTTACAATATGTGGTGATGACTGTCATAGCAGCATTCCTAAATTATCTCAGCAGATAGGTCTTGGACCGGATTCAGAGTTCCGAGCATGTGTGATGCAGAATCGCACATGCTCATTTGACTACGGGCTATTCAAGGATGCACTTCCGTGCATCCTATAGCCCACTCTGAATAGCACGTAGGGTGCTGTTCAGAGTAGTATATGGATGTGCAAGGCACATCCGACTTGTTAAAAAGTAGTCGGAGCCTTAATGGCTTTTTTTTTTT
>WWET01003386.1:135690-168854 GCA_011038615.1 Limnodynastes dumerilii
CTGAGCATGTGCAGTGTTTCTCATTTCCTGAGCATGTGCAGTGTTTCTCATGTCCTGAGCATGTGCAGTGTTTCTCATTTCCTGAGCATGTGCAGTGTTTCTCATGTCCTGCGCATGTGCAGTGTTTCTCATTTCCTGAGCATGTGAAGTGTTTCTCGTGTCCTGCGCATGTGCAGTGTTTCTCCTTTCCTGAGCATGTGAAGTGTTTCTCATGTCGGCACTGAAATTTTTCTAAGTCCAGATTGAGAGCTACTGTGCATGTACAGTACTTCATTCATGCATCGCATGAATGTGAAGTACTGTGGGGACCTGGCGGATCATCGCGGGACCTCGTAGGAGGGGTGAGTATTTGTAAATAATGTAAACAAAGCTGCCAGGCTCGCTGCGATGATAAGCCAGCCTGATGCAGCTTCGTTCACAGGGAACGAGGAAGGTAAGTAAATAGAGTCCACAGTTATGATCAGTTGCTGGGTAATTGCAAGAGTGTTAAGGCTTTTTTTTGTATTATATACAAAAATATAGATGGAGTGGCACTCAACAGACTTCAAATAAAGAATATCAAAAATCCTGGAACTTGATGCAACGTTTCAGTTTATCAGGCAATCATGTCCCTGATGGAAGTTTGCCTAATAAACGGAAAAGTTCCAGGATTTTTTATATTCTTTATTTTGAAGTTTGTTGAGTGCCACTCATCTATATTTTTGTATATATACACCCACACCCAGAATGGAGGTTACGCAAATCAATTTATAAGGTACTATAGGGCAGGTGCTGAAGGTAAGGGAAGTATACACAAATACAAAAAAAGCGCCAACACTCTTCCAATTACCCAGCAACTAATCATAACTTTCTATATTTAAAATAAGTCAGATAATTCATTACAAACATCTGCAGATATATGATAAGCCACCAACCACTTTCAAGGCTTTGAGAGCTCACAATTTAAAAAATACGTGATATATGACCCAAAGTTGGAACTCTGACAGTTTGAGTTAGGACCACCAAAATAAAGAAGCCTTGTAAGTGGCTGGTGGCTTATCATATATCTGCATGTTTTTGTAACTAATATCTCTTTCACAACACCACCAAATACACAGTCGAAAGACCTGGCATTTTGACCTGGGGAAAAGAAGGGTGGTGATGTGAAAGGTCCAGGGTTGTTTTGCAACCCGGGTTTTTCATATTGCCCCCCGATTGGTGAGATTTGTTTGTAGTGTCAGATCACAAAAAAAAAAACATGCAAAGTATATACTTGTAGTGCTACAATCATCAGCATGCCCAAGTATGGCAGGGCATGATAGCGCTTAGTGAACCACAAGTGCCAGCATGCTGTCATCCTGTGTAACAAAACACAAAGTTATGCCCCTCCTAGCTAATAAATAAAAATAGAGCCGGCCCCTAACATAAAATAATTTAATGTCCCCCTATAAAAAAAAAAAGACATTGAATACCCCTATATACAATAAAATATTGACATTTAATACCCCAAATAACAGCACACGTGATTTGGTCACCATGGAAACAGGACTTCCCTGGTTGGGCAAGGGTATAAATATACCCCAATGACAGCAGAGCTGTCACTAGCATCGGAATGTCTTGCGTGGATATGACATGAGTTGTGGCGGGCCATAGGGTTTTTTGTTTTTCAAAGACCTCCCCCATGTATTAAAAGCTTGGAAGATCGGATCCTAATCAAGATGGTAAGTACTTCTTTTAACTAATCATTTTTATGTCATAGCACACGTGATTTGGTCACCATGGAAACAGGATTTCCCTGGCTGGGCAAGGGTATAAATATACCCCAATGACAGCAGAGCTGTCACTAGCATCGGAATGTCCTGCGTGCAGGACATGAGTTGAGGCGGGCCATAGGGTTTTTTGTTTTTCAAAGACCTCCCCCATGTATTAAAAGCTTGGAAGATCGGATCCTAATCTAGATGGTAAGTACTTCTTTTAACTAACTAATCATTTTTATGTCATTGTTTTATTTATTTTATGCTTCATATACTTAGCGTTAAATGTTTTTTTTTTATTTTTTGAGGTATTAAATGTAAATATTTTATTGTATATAAGGGTACTCAATGTCATTATTTCTTTATTATTTGGGGTATTCAATGTAAATATTTTATTGTATATAAGGGTATTCAATGTAAATATTTTTTTGTATATAGGGTTATTCAATGTCACCATTTCTTTATAGGGGGGCATTAAATGTTTTTTTATGTTAGGGGCAGGCCCTATATTTTATTTATTAGCTAGAAGGGGCATAACTTTGTATTTAGTTGCACAGAAGGACAGTGCATGCTGGCACTTGTGGTTTTCTTGGGCATGCTGATGGGCACTACAAGCATCAGCATGCCATATACTTGCAAAAACATTTTTTTCATTTATCGGACGCTAAAAATAGATTTGTTTACTGTTCCCATAGCAACAGTAAACAAATCTGCACCAATCGGGAGGCAATATGAAAGACCCGGGTTGAAAACAACCCTGGACTTTTCACATTGCCACCCTTCCCGGGTAGGACCCAGGAATAACCCTTCTCTTTTGCCAGGTTGAAGTCCCGGGTCTTTTGACCCTGGTCGACCGGAAGTGGCAGTTTCACATCACCACCAGATACCCGGGTTTTTGGCGGTGATGTGAAAGGGGTATAAACAGGTAAAACATTCCAATCCCAACCGAGAGGGCAGAAGAATTCATTTACATTGTAGGATTTGTGTTTCTTCTCTTAAATAAAATCTTGATAATTGTATTTTTTTTTTAAAGAGTTTCTGTAAACATAGAAAAACCCACTTAGGCATTAGGTTTTATTACTTCTATAGATACAAGAAAAATAAAAAGCAGATACAAAGGTGTAATCAGAGCTCTATATCTGTCCCTTTAACAGCCGACATGGGGCTTATAAAAGTAATGGACAGTGAATAACAAATAGACCTTTATTGAGGCTTTTAAAATATTTGGAGGCTGATTCAGAGCTTTACTTACACCTTTTTTTTCGGTGCAAGTGTAGATCTGAGCAATACTATGCTGAACTGCAAGGAGGCAAATTTACATTGTGAAAACAAAATTAGAATTGAAAGGAAGTTTCTTAGCTAAACTCTATGTTATAGATTACACAAAGCTACTCAGTATTTGCGTTTTATGTGCAACTGTAAAGTATGCTTTACATGCTAAAAAAATGAAAATAAATTGGCCCCCTTTACTTTGAAAAATGGTTTATCCAAGCTGTACACTTGCACCTGTTTTACCCCTTACTCCCAAACTCTGAATCAGCCCCTCAAAGTCTTTCAAATAGAATTTATAAAGCTGTAACAACAAAACAACTTTTTGCAGTTAGAAGCTTTGGGGCTGATCCAGAGTTTGAGTATAAGAGCAAAACAGGTGCAAGTACAAACCTTAGCAAAACCATGCTGCATTCTATGTGGCGCAAATGGATTTACATTTTAGTTTTTTTCATGCAGTGAAAATACTTTGCATTTGCACATATAACTTACATACTGCATAACTATGCTTAAAATGAGACTTGAGCTAGGAAACGCTACCTCTTATAATTCTGTTTTTACAGTTTTCATTTGTATTCCCATGCAGTTCAAAATAGTTTTGCTCAATCTACACTTGCACCTGGTTTGCCCTTAAAAAGTGGTTTTAAAATTTTTGAACAGAAATCGCTAGAGATGGTCTCGATGTGGTTTTGTTAAGTGTAAGGAAAGAACTTTAGTAATTAAGCCAAACTTTTCATGTTTAATATTTCAGTGGATCGGCAATGCAGATCCATTATATGTCTTATCCAGAGCTGGGTGTTTCATCAGATCCGTACAGGCCCATTACAGTTAAACAAAACATTTAACATAAAAAAAAATTGAAAGCCATAAAATAAAATAATACTTACCTACCTGGAAAGAATATTCATCTGTAAAGGATCCCATCTTCCAAGCTTGTAACAGAGTGATTTGCAATATATAGAGAAAAAACTATGTTTATGTATGTACACCGATCATGACAGATATGCTGGCACTGAATTATATTTATAACCTGACAGCGTGAGAATATTCCCACGCTGTCAGAAGTTATAAATATAGCCCAATGCTAGCATATCTGCCATTAAAGGCAGGATGTGTATCATACGTACTAGAGTTATATTTCTCAAAGCCCCAGCCAAGGATTAAAAGCTTGGAAGATGGGATCACTTACAGATAAAAATCTTTTTTTTTTTTTTACTGTAACAGGCCACAGGAGGCCCTGTTGTGAAAAACAAAGGTATGTGCAGCTCTGGATCAATCAGAAGGCAGCCCACTACCTGAAAATGCTGAATATTACCATAAAGCAGACTCTCACTTACTGTCAAAGCGTCTATACCAGCTTTCCATCAGTAATGCGCAGAAAGGTGCGATATAAAAAGTCACCACAAAGATTAGAAGTCCATTTTTACTGCTGACTGCATCTTATACATACATATTTGTGCAGTCTCCCAGGAAGATGGGGCTGTGTTGTTTTAATATAACTATAATACACAAAGCAATATCTTTCCCACTGACTTTAAATGTGACAGATCCTGTGGTTATATGGAAAACCAGTCTAAAATGCAACACTATTAATTCTCCCTAAAACCACTGCACTGGCAGATAACAGTTTTGCATAGCACCCAGCCCTCACTTTCTTTACCTCGTTAATTACATTATGTGTATAGATCTACATACTGCGGACGGAATTAACTGTATTTGTATTATTACAACCGTTCATAATGCAATTCCAATAACCCTGACATTAAATTGTAACAGGAAATTTCTTATTACATAAGTGGCTTAGAGAGGAATACTTAAGGCAAGAGGAAAAAAAAAAAAAAAAAAAAACACTTTGAAACTTTGTTTCCATGTCAGTTACTTTAAATGATACACTGACCTTAGGTTGTATCAGTCATTACAGTAATGCACGATAAACACTCCCAACTTTTTGGTGTTAAAATATGAAAGGGAGAACATTTGGCAATTTAGAACTTACACCAATACAACTCTTTACCAGCCAGTAATATAATATGCACTTCTGTATCTACTTTTCTGTATGTAATTGCAGACACCAACAGGGTTTCTGTTAGGCAGGGAAGTAGCTTTGTACCAGAACAGTGTGACAATCTTGTACGCAAGATACTAATGGTTCCTGGCAAATAAACAGAGTAGATGAGAATCTGAGCTCTACAGAAACCACTTTTTTATTTTTTGTTAAATGATTGTGAAAGCTGAAGGGTGAGTGGGAGACCAGTAACAAAAATCACTAACACCTCACCCCATGTTCCAGGACCTGTGTATTGTTGGTATTTTTGCTCAACTCATAAGCAGGTTAAACTATTCTACATATTCTTTGAAATGTACAGGATATGTCCACTTATGTGATTAACAACCCACTCTATATAAATCAAGCTCCAACGTAAATAGCCTTGTAGACTTTTTTGCTCTATTATCAATATGCGACACTTACAGTTCACCAAGAACAGATTGCCCACTGATGCAAGTACTTTAATACTGTTGCAAAGAAAATAGAACTTTAAATTAAACAACTATGCCTCCGCACAGAACACAAGTGCCTTTTGTTATGCTGGTAGTCTAAAAATGAAAAAAAAAAAAATGAATAAAAATATGAATTGCTCTTACTGAAAAAAATAATAAAAACTAACCGATCACAACCCAAACAACTTTTAATATAGCAATGCTATTAAAAAGGAGTCCATTTTACCTAAAATACAGTCCCCACATTCAGAAGGGAAAAATACTATACAGTTAACAATTAAAAGGAAAATCCTACACTATCTCGACCTTCTGTCCCGTTTTGTTTTTTCTGTGTTTTTGTTCATTGTTTTTTCATTGTCTCCTCTGCAGTCAGGACAATACCACTTGCCTTTTGGCTTATAGGTCAATCCAACACAAGAAAAATGGAACCACTCTATGGAGCATTCCTCATTGTCGCAGCCTATCATTTCCCCATAGGAAACCTGGTTACATAAGCAGTACGTTGGCTCATTGGGATCAATGGCAAAGGGAATAGGTGACACCTCCCTGTCCTGCTTAGTTTTGGTTCGTTTCTTCTTCTTGGAAGATTTAGTCTTCTTTTCTTTGGGTGGTTCATCGCCGTCATCTGTCCCATTGACCATATGACACAAGTCTCGACTCTCACTATTTCTCTGGCGGCGAGGTCTCCGGTTAGAGCGCTCTCCTGTGCTGGATTCAACTTTGCCTTTTTCCGTTGACTTTTCACATTCCTCCGGTTCAAAGAAGCCTTTGCACTGAGCATCAATCTGCTTAGACTTATTTTCTACTATCTCCAGAACTTGTGTCACTAGTTGTATCTTATCATCTCCAAGCTCCTGTGTCACAATCAGAGCTCTCTGAAGTTGTTGCAGCAGTCGCTTCTTTTGATGTGGATCATTTTCATTGGAGTGTTTTTCCGAGACCTCATCTATCTCCTTAAGTGCTTCTATAGATACAAGAAAAAAACAACAATTCAATAATTAAAACAAATAAAACTCTAAGCCACACAAACACTTCAGGGGTGCATGCTACTGCCCTCTACCCATCCAAACAGCTGCACTTTACAAATAGCCCTAGGCAAAATGTTTAAAGATATTTTATTCCACATCTAAAATGATTTTTACAAGTTATAAATTGCAGCAGGCAACAACTCTAAGGGCCTCTTGAAGAGGTCTGAATGTCACAACCAGCAACACAACAAAATCATTGTAATAAAGCCACTTTCACGGATATTGAATCATTAGTAAAAAAGTTGAGGGCAAAAAAATCCCCAAAAATCACAGCTCCCAAGTGAGTCTTAACAGATTTTAAATGCGTTTATATTGACACCTAGCTGCTAACTGGAGTAAAGTTAAAGTGCGTCTACATGAATTCATGTCATGCTTGCAACATTTAATAAACATTTTTGAATTTTTATTACTTCTTTAAACAGTAATCAGCAAAAGGAGGTTGCAATAAGGAAACTTTCTTTAACAACTGGGGAACATCTCTAGAAACAACAGTTGCGGCCAGCAAGGTAACACAGTGACTACTGACACCACAATATTTCATTTTCCCAGTGAGTCAGATAGTATCAAGATATAACTGCAGGTGAGTATTAGCGATATTCAGTATAAGGTAAAGCAGGCAGATAACAAGGTAGTACACCTGCACTGGAAGACTACAGGTGACAGTCACAAGATGAGTGTGTGATATTGAAAAGTAGAGAGCAGACAGAGAGAACATGTGTGACAATTAGTGATAAAGATCAATGCACTGTGTAGGCAGTGTGACTGCTGATGTATCTATAGAAAGTGAGCAGTAATTACACACAGAGGAAAGTATATGGGGTGCAAGATAGATATCTCCATAGTGTTATACAGATAAATACGGATATAGAGATCTTTGCAGATATAGATGGAGGGCTAAGCAGCATTAGAGGGGCACTGGGAGGGAGGCTACAGATAAGGAGCAGGAGTGTGGAATAACACATGACGTTATGGAGCTGGTATGTGCTCGGCCCATTAGAGGCGGGACATGGCAGAGAGTCTCTCCAGCGTCTCCCGGACTACAGGCAGGCCCCGGATGTGACAGTACACAGACTGAGCACTGCACACGGTGTACAAGTGCACATACAATGTAATACAAGGGGCCATTCACCCGCAGTATCTGCACATAGGTATCCCCTCCACAAGCAATAAATCCCACCACATGCATCATAACACAATACATTCATGTGGCTGCAAGGACCCCCCCCTGACCGGTCCACACACACACACGCACGTATTAGAGGGAACTGAGGCAGGCTGAGACGCCAGTCACCTCTAGATCAGGGAGAGAACTACACGTCCCAGTAATTCTTTATGTTCCCAGACAGGGGACACCCGCACCTTAAGTCCCTGCCGCAGATAGACCACGACCAGGCGCTCCCCCCTCCTGCCTGCTGGGACTTGCAGTCTCAGAACAGCTGAAGCCCCACAGGTTACAGTGAGAGTGCTGGAGAGAGCGATTCCAGCTTTCAAAATGGCTGAATAGATGTAAAAGTGTCACATCCAGCAATGCTCCATGGATGACAGATGGGAGGGTTGAGGGGACCCGTTTCCGGGAGACGGGACAGTGTGTCCAGGCTGGGGAGAGTGGACATGGGGGTTGATCACACTGGCGTATATCGCTTGCTACTAAAGCCCTAACAAAGCCCAGGGACCCGCGGCTCGGTGTGGCGGGGTCCGGGCTATACGTACAGGAGCCTGCTGGGTGCTCGGGGGTCTCCGGGATTCTTAGTAGCGACTCCCGGCCACGTGTAAAGTCGCTTACCTCGGTACTTGGTGTCGATCTCCCGCAGCAGTGACACCGTTCTCTGGATCTCCATGGGCAGGGACTCGATGCACTCCAGATAATCCTCTACATAGGTTACCAGCTGGCTCTCCTCCACCCCGCCGCCGCCACTGCAGCCGGCACCCGGGGAGTGGTAGAAGGCTTGTGGCTGCTGTTGCCCTAACATGCTCGGCAATAAGAGCATACAGCAAAGTTCCGGGAGTGCCGCAGATCCGGAGGGCTGACTTCTCGGAGGAGTTCTGGAGCTGTGGGGGCGGGGTTCTGAGGGTTACACCGGTCTGAACGCGCTGTCTCGCCTACTCCTCTCCGTCTCCTCCGCTCTATTTCGGGGGCCTCATTCCAATTTGGAACCCGGCGGCCCGAGTTGACGATCTGCGCATGCGCGGTCATTCCCTTATAAGGCCAGACGCCTTTTTTTTCTCAATTTTATTGTGTTTGGATTTTCCCGCATTTCCCTAAGCAGACGTTGATTGGGTAAACACATCGAATATGGGCGTGGTTGACACGGGGCCGGGCTTTGGTGTCGGTTAGGCCACGCCCACCAGTTTAACTCTTCCGCTTGCTGGAGACACAGACATTTGCCAGCTTGTAGCTGGCCCTGCGCGGTGCTTTATGGCCAGTAACAGTATCGCTCCAGACGGTTAAAATGATATTTTACATCGATTATTTTTACATATTGTTCAGTTCTCATGCACCCAGATTACAGTATAAGCTGATACAGGGTCACTTTTCCACTTTTAGTTGTAAGCAGCATGATGTGTAATGTTTCTGCGCAGAAACAAACTTCTGTTTTTCACAATTTACCACACCTCCTAATACTTCCAGGAGGCGGGGAGTACAGACAGGGGGCGAGGGTCAGTGGTTTCCCAGAGAACGGGTGGAACGTATTTCTCCGCCTTTTTTTTTATTTTTTTATTATTCTGGTGAAATACTAAGTATTGAGACGTGCCTTGGACATGACAATTGCTTCAAACGGGAAGCATTAAAATGGAGCTTTTTCATGATTCTGCTACACTGTGATACCAACATTTTAACATTATGCAATTTTATTGTCACTTTAGGCTAATGCGAAACTGCGCTACAAATGGAAACTTGATGAAAATGAGCACTGCGCATGCTCAGAACGGGTAGCGAGCACATAAAGATAGGCGCACTGCTGCCTGCTTCTCATTTAAATAGGCGCATAAATTAATATATTTATATATATATTTGTATATTTCTAAAACTTGCATTTGAAACTCACCAAATATGTCGATTGGTATATTGCAGAAGCCAATACAAGTAGCATGTTTTAAAGTATCTTTAAAAAAAATTGAAATTGGCTTTTTAGATAAATCATTTTTTTTAAAGAATTTTTTTAAAAGCAAAAAAAACAACCAAAGAAAAAGCTTCTAAATATTGAAGTCAGTGCCAAACACAGGATTTTTAAAAACGTGGTTTCCAATGTTTGTAATACATGTGGAGGACACCAGACATCAGGGCCAGGACTTACCATAGCTCTGCAGCAACAGGTATTGGCGGTATCCCACCAGCCAATACCTGTTACAGCTTAGCGCTATATGTTCCCGGGCCATTTCCTTCCCTGCACATCAGCCCACTGTTAATGCAGGTCCTCAGCATCCAGCCACCTATGTGACATCATATTTCTGGGTCTGTAGATCTGTGTTTTAACTGGGTTTCATTGAAGAATAATCTCTGTCACACAATTACTCCAGACCTGAGCTAGAGCAGGAGTACTTGAGGAAGTAAACAAAATCCTGGCTGGTGATCTGTATGCAGCTGTTCTTATTAGCCCTTATTCTCATTAAAATATAGCGGAACTCACCTGTACACTAGCGCTCAGCACGCAGGTACATACAAGAAAAGAAGTATGGAAGGATGTGGAGTATAAAAAAAACTATTATTTCTCAAAGATAGGTTTTATCAGAGAGACTATGAGAGTTACTATCTTGGAGAAACATGTAAGGAACTGAATGGCTGGAAGAAACACTCCCTGTATTATTGTTTGGATCTTTTATATGGTGTATCGATCTATATATTTATACACAAATCAAATCTTTCATTGCCTGCTGATTTTCTGTTGAATCAGCTGCTGGTGATCACCTTTTGCACGTTTTGAACTACTGCAGTGACTGACATTTGGATTTGAAATCTGATTCCACCTGAGGAAAACAGGCCAGATCCTGACCTAAATGACAGTTGACTTACGCAAATCATTTGCATAAGTCTCCTGTTTCGAAAAATGATGTTCCGACAGCGTAAGTACTAACGTACGTAATGAAGATACGTATGTCATTACTTACGCAGAAGGGGCTGACCCTTCATTTTACGATAGCCATGTAAATGAGGGGTCGGGGAGTAGCTGTTACGACTAGGTCTACGTTCGTAAGAGTTAAGGTAGGAATTTGGACTCGTAAGTGTCCAGATTTACTAACGACAGTGGGGATTGCAGGGGGCGTGCATCCCCGCTATTGATGCGTAACTATGGAGCTCCACAAACATGTAAAGCATACGCGGGTCTGGATCCGACACATCATTACCAACAAAGTATTTGTTTGGTAAGTAACCTATCTTTTATTTTGAGACCCTACGGTTGCTGTCTTCTTCTGTGGGGTCCTTTTGAGACTGAACAACAACGTTTTTTGCTGGCCAACGCAACAGTTGGATAAGCTTTGTATCCACTTTCATGAAACTCAAACTCTTTTACAAGGTCTGCATTCAGTTTGTTATTTGAGATAAGTTATTACCACTGTCCTTTGGAAGGTTACATTGAGATTGCTATTGACAATCTTGATGTCAGGTGGAGTTAAGGATCAATTCCAAGAAGAGAATATATCTTTTATGTCTGGATTCAGATTCATTTCCTTAGAAATCATTGAATGATAGAGCTAATCTCAGTCACCAGTGGATTCTCCAAATGAATACCTGGAATTGCTATGACTGAATTTTTCTAAGAAGTCTATTAGTGACTGCATATTTCTATGAGGTCCATCAGTATACGTTAATATGAGATAATTTGTTGATTTTTTTTCTTCTGTGCAATTTTGACCAATAATGAGTGTTTTTATCATTTGTTCTATTATTAAAAAATTGTTTATCATACTCAGACCGCTTCTATAAATTTTTTCTGGAGTTTTGATAGACATTTTTGTGCTTAACATATTTAATACTTGAGCACACTTGAGCTGATCATAGCTCATCATACACCTGGTGATTATCGTCTGTACCTGTTCCACTTATACCTGCCTACAGGTATTATAACACTCATCATACACCTGGTGATTATTTTTTCTACATACAAAGGCAGATCAGACATCTTTGCTATTTTTTTAGCTTGCAGCATATGTGCAGTCAATACAACATATATCCATCGATTTACAACCATATGCTAATTTTTCTCTTTATATCTCACTTTTCAAAGGTGTTTATGCAGCTTTTCTTCTATAGCAGGTATTTCAAAATGTGACTAGAAGCAGCCATCCCAATTAACATTTAAATATCTTATAGAACATATGTAGTCATGCAAAATATATGCCCTTCTATGCTTTAGAAGTTTGAAGTAAACTTAGAAGGTAAGTTCAGAGATCTAGGAGGTGGTTGGGGAGACTTTGGACTTGGACTTGAAGACTTTGGTCTTAAATACCCATTTATGTAATCTACGTAACGAAACAATACGTAGATTACGGAAAATAGTTACTATACATGCGTCGTAGCTATTATTGGTAAATTACGGATGTATGTGCAATACATGTGAATCCGGGCTCATAAGAGTTTGTTAATGCACTAAAATCTACTTTACACCGAGAAGTTATATTGTATAATAATCAATGATTAGGTAGCACTCCAACATTACTCAGAGCTTAAGAGGCTTTATGGATATATGGATTAGAAGATAAAAGAGGTTATGCAAATACAAATAAGTGGATATAGGTATGCCTAACACTATGTAAAAGGGTGAAAAAATATAACACCTAACTGTTACGGGTACCCAGGTACCACACCGGGCATGGAGTCTAACTGGGGCCTGGCTTTCACTGGAGCCTCTGATTGTGAGGATAGTCTGGACTGCAGGACACAAAGCAGGTCGTGGCCCCCCCGGTGACGGTCCCTGGAAATACCTGGCAGACCGCTTACAGGAGCAGGAACCCAATCGTACAGCAAGTGTACCAAGAGAGCTGGGACCAGAGGTAATTATTAAATACAGAGGAAGGCGCTACTGACAGACAGATAGAAAAGGACTTCCTTAATGGTTTGCCTTGAATAAACCCAATCTCACAAGTGTGCAAAGAGAGCAGAAACAAGTGGTAAGTATTTAGTATAGAGGGAGGCACTTCTGACAGGTCGGTATGACTGGCCTTCCCTAATGTTATGCCCTGAATGTTGCCAGACCACAGAGACAGGGTAGAGAAATAGGCACACCCTGACAGGTGGTAAACTCAGACTGTAGTTGGAGATACAGAGAGCTGCTGGGGTAAGCTCAATACACAGCACACACACTCTGACAGATTGTAAACTCAAAATGGAGCTGGAGATACAGAGAGCTGCTGGAGTAGGCTCAAAACACAGCACACACAATCTGGCAGAGGGTAAACTCAGAATGTAGCTGAGGATATAGAGAGCCGGACTGGCAGTTCCCACCAAAGTGAGACACTGCCAGCACGCACAAACACACAGACGGACAAACAGGACACCACGAGGACCGGGAGAGAGGAAGGGGTACAAATGGAGAATGGAGGACAGCAGACACCAAACAGTAGCACGAGGCACACGATTCAAAACAGCAGGCTAGATGCAGGAAACCAGACGCTTTCACCAGTGGTGAGGAACACACAGGAGAAGCTCTTTAAAGTTCCTGCTGCCAATCAGATCCTGCAAGCAGACACACCCCCAGCCAGAGTAGAGTCAGGGATGCCAGGTCCTAAAGACCACAATGTAAATGTAAACAGTTAAATGCTGTCAGTGTTACCCTGACAGTGTGTAACACTAACCTATTGTAATAACCAGAGGTGTAGGAATCGAGAGACAGATGGGGCAGTTACTTTGTTTTGCTTCCTGCCCTCAATGAACTTCTACATAGAAATAAATGCAGATGAATGCAATGAAAATGAGGATGAAGTGATAATGGGCCGGATCCAGACTCCCACATGCTTTTCGTATGTGCGGGTTTGGTAGCACGTGTGACTGAGAGGAGTGAACTCCCCGTCACTCCCCTCTCTCGTGCGCAATAAGTGTGACTTACGCTGCCACTGATTCGCATGTAAGTGGATGTTTACCCCCACACTGTATAACTAACATCTTTCCCTCGCCCACTTTGCGTACTTTTTGCAGACGGAAGGGAAGAACCACCCCGTCAGATGAAACTCCTGTCGTACTGAATGTATGGACATACGGTAAAACATCTGAAATGTGCATGCGCCCTCCAGTCCAAACAACCCTCTTTGGCACTTTGCTTGCATACGTGGTCAAGTGGACTGACCTGGGGATCTGGTCCAATAGCTTCATTCGCCAACTGTTGCTGTTTCTCTTTACCAAAAAGTTATCTTCATATTTATTTTCTGGGTACATTTTCTTCTTACAAACATATTTTTTTTCTTTGAATGACTTCCACTCATTTTGCTATCACAATTTGCAGTAAGCATAAGCAGACACATTTGCCCGGGAAGCTGCTGCACTTTCCACTGTAACTTTTACGACAATGGAACAGAGAGAGAGAACTATTGCGGTCTGCGGATGGTGTAAGGCATTGGCTGAAGTCCCATGTAGAGCCATGGCACCCAGAAAAGGCTTATGTCACGGAACCTCCACCACCACCCACTATACAGATACATACATTGAAAAACATCACAAATGAATTAACGCCCAAGGAAATCATTCCCAGGAAAAAACATCAATTTATCAGAGAACCCATTAACCTATTCATCTCCATTCTATCATCATTTCACCCTCCCAGTACCAAATAACATTTTCATCCACTCTATCAGCTCTCATAAAGATCTTCCCACACAGCACCCATCAACCTATTCACTCAGTAACATCCCCACTCAGCACTATAACTCCCCTTCCCTTTGCACTGATTAACCCATTCATTATACCTTCCCAGCACCCACATTACCGCTTTCATTCACTTTGTGAACACTTTGTCCCCCCTACCCAATACACAAACATACACAGACACGTACATATACATAGGCAGACATACAGGCATAAAAGTATCTATATATCTTCACATTGATTGAACACTTTTATTTTAGCACTGCACTCAACTCATGACCCACATAAACTGTTGCCTTAGGGAAAAAAATTAACATGTTTAGAAATAGTAGGAGAGCTGTGCAAAATCAAATGACCTGAATTTATAAATCATGTGCGTATGTCTAACTCTTTGCTCAGCAAACTTTATGGTTACAGTTTAGACAATTTAGATATTTTGCCTGTGTGTGTACCCTATTGTCATGATCACGGTACTTTTCACTGCACCTTATGGGCCAAATTTACTAAGCTGTGGGTTTGGAAAAGTGGAGATGTTGCCCTTAGCAACCAATCAGATTCCAGCTGACATTCTCTAGTATGTAATGGGAAAGTGAGATCTAAAACCTAATTGGTTGCTATGGGCAACATCTCTACTTTTCCAAACCCGCAGTTTAGTAAATCTGGCCCTATGTCTTTTTGTTTACCTTTATTGATTACATGACCTTCGTTTTGTTCCCTGCACTTCCTGGTATTCACTCTGCTGCAGTCATTATTCCACAGGTGTGGCTCATTCCCTTGCTGGCACTCACTCTGCAGTTGCCCTATTTAAATAATTCTTTGACATCACTTCCCCGTAAGAGCAACAGGTTTTCTTGCCTGCTGATATTGCATCCTTGAGTCCTCTCGTGTGGTATGGCTTCCTGGTTCCAGGTCCTGTCTCTAGTCCTTGGTTCCTGTTATCCGGCTCTTGGTCTCAGTTATCCACCACAGTATGCAGTCTCAGTAGCCACCCCTTGCTACCTCCCACCAGTGGCGCACCCAGGGGGGGTTTCTGGTTGCCCAGAAACCCCCCAGGTTCTAATGGTATGGGGAACATTACGCAAATTGATGGGAGACAAGGTGTTAGATCCGGCCACTCATTTGTGAGATAATGATTATTTCTCAGAACAAAGATTTCTCCCTGGTCGATCAGTTTGGAAAGAGGTGGGAGTGGTCATGCTAGGACAGATATACGATGCGGGAAATTTAAAAAGTTTCTCCTCCCTCAGGGAGGAATTTGGTATACCTAATAACGGTTTTTACCAGTACCTCCAGTTAAGACATTCCCTAAACTCCCAACTGGGAACAAGTCCGATACCTCTACATCCCTCCCCAGTTATGACAATGTTGGTTAATGCGGCTGACAAGTGTGCCATTTCCTATTTATATTTTAATGTGCTAGAATACACTTGGACAAATGATTTGTCCTCTTTGAGAGACAAATGGGAGACTGGCCTGGGAAGGGTGACAGATGAGGATTGGAAGCAGATGCTAACCAGCACTAAATATGCCTCCACTTGTATAAGACATCAGCAAATACAACTTTTTGTTTTGTACGGAGTTTATCTCCCCCGTCTTGCTTTACAAGAAATAGACTTAAGGGGTAATTCTCGCTGTGTTAAATGTCAGGGGGACCAAGCTGGCATCTACTCTGGGACTGCCCAGTTATTCAGTTTTTATAAGGATGTATGGAGATGTGTTCGTAACACAGTTCCAGGGTGCTTAGAATTAAATCCAAGGGCATTTATTTTCGGCATAGACAGAGGAGAAATCTTCTGTTATAATATTTAAATGTCATGATACTTACCTCATTAGCTTTGGTTATAGTGGCAAGGGCCTGGATGGCAACAGACCCTCCAAAACTGGGTGGCCTTGGTAAAAAATGCCATGAACCACAAAAAATTTATACACACTAAACGTAAGACTATCTATGTTTCATAAGATTTGGTCTCACTGGTATGACTCTCCCTTTGAGGTTTTACTGAGTAACTCACTTGACAATGCAGAGGCTTCACTTTGATGTAGGAGTTATCAATATGAGGGATTAGTTTAAGCTTCGGGAGAAGAGTCTGTTTAAATATGGTTAATGCTGTGTAAAATGGATAATCCCCTTGATGTTTATAGATGCTACCCTATTTGTGCACCCTTATATTCACCGCACTTATTTGTACCAGCATAGTAACGTGTCTGCATAGCCTTATTGTTAAAACTATTAAGTTTTCTGGATGCAAAGGACCAGATTGAGTACTGAAATGTATAATTTGTTCTCTCATTGACCTGTGATCATTTGTGAATGTATTAACAACACTGTGTTAACTCTGTAATTTCACTGAGTTAGGGAGGATGGCCTGGGAATTGTTTGTATTGTTATTTGTTTGTATGGCTGAAAAACCTTAAAATAACACAATTTAAATAAAAGAAGACCACACATAGAAAACCTGAGGGTGATGTAAGTACCAAAGAAAATGTCTATAATTTAGCTTCAAGAGAATTAAACGATCATGAAAGAGCCTTATTGTTAAAAGGCCTAAAATTTGTACCAACAGTAAAACAGTAAAACTTATTTTCATTGTTTGTAGACTTGAACAAATTCACTAGGAACGTATGTCGGAAAAAATATTTTAGTTTGAAACACATAAGCAATGAAAAATCACTCTGGGAGTGAAGAAACATGTCAAGGTGGCTTATCCGGAGCTTTGAATCCTTTGAGACGCTAATTGATTGCAATATCTTTTGCTTTAGAGGTGCTTTTGATGACAAGTTCGCTAAATTGCTTCTATTGTTTGTAACAGAACTTTTGTAACAGTTTCAACCTAATAAGAGTCTGGAGAGATTCCTCTGGAAGAGACATAATCAGAGCAGACCTTTGCAGCTGACCTGACTTAGATCCTGGAGCGGATGCAGCGTCGGTGAGCTCCGATGCTCACTGCTTCATACGGCTCTTACAGCTACAGGAACTAACGGCAATTGGGTCTGTATGACCCCCGGGTACCACCAACTTCTAGCCGCTGACTCTACTAACCACACCACGTGGACCCCATCAAGTCTCCACACTGTAGCGCACAGCTTCGCTTTCTATCTCTGTCATTGAACCTACTGCCCGGGAACCGCAGTGACGACTACTGTTCCATCTCATAGCTTTTTCCACCAGGTACCATATGTTGCACTGAATCTTCTGCATATCTTTATAAAGAAGTTAAGTACATTGGGGCTGATCCAGAACAACGTCTGCGTGCATTTTTTCATGCGTTCATTAGCGTAAGTGGTTATTTTGAGCGATCTGCGCATGCGCAGTTGGCGTATTTATGCTTGAAAATACATCCGCGCAATCCACAAGTACGTATTTCACTCTACGTGTGATACTGAATTACGTAAATGTGATTTTACGCCTACGTAAAGGAGTGATTTATGGGAGTTTCAAAATATGCTAATGAGGAAAGAGGGCGTGGGAGCGTATTTACAATCGATCCACATGTCTGTTACAACAAACGTAAGTGAAGTTACGTGAATAAAAGTTAAGGCAGGGTTTCATTCGCGTAAGAACAAAAGTTGTTGCACTTCCGTGTCACCACGTAACTTTGTTTATCAGAGTAAATACTTATTATGGAGCCATGCACTTGCAGTTACACATGTGAAAGAATGATTAATTACTTAATTGTACAATCTATATAAATCCCAACCCTGCTAGTGTTTGCTTATGCTGTTCCTTGTGAATGTTGTTGTGCAGGTTGTGGTTTTGTAAGCATCAATTTTTGGAGATTGATATTTGTGTAAGTACACATGATTAATGTAGTAACTTATATATGTATAAAAAAAAATTATTTGTTTTGCTTACTTATGTATTAAAAAACTAAATAATTTATATTATGTTTTAGATCTTATGTATGTAATGTAATACAATGAAAATCAGTTGAAAAAGTCATAATTTTTATTTTTATCTTTTTTATTAGATTGGATATTTTGCCATCAGATATATTTCAATATGTGTTCTGTTGGCCCTCTAGCTAATGTAAGTGTATGTTGAATGTTGCAATGTTAATTTAAACACTGTTATGTTTAAATCTTAGTTTCATGTGTTTCTCTTACACTTGATAATTTATAATGATTATTTTATACATGTCATATTTATTAAATGTGCAATGCATTGTTTTTCAAAAAAAATTTATTTTGTAAAAATTTTTTATGTGTTTGTTTTACAAAATAATAAGGTCATATAATTGTTTCTCAACTGCCCTAAACCAAGTTCATTACCAGGGGATTAAATTTCTATATTTTTGCAACATACAACTTGACTTTATCCTTTTAATAGGTGATTATGCTTATACAATATAATAGTCTTCTCAATAGAACCACATATTCTTCTCTGGATGTATGCCATTTATTTCAATGTATGTTATACATTAAATCCTCCAACATGATATATGTATAGAATTTAAATATTTCTATTTATTCAGCTTCTTATGTGCCTTTCTACTAATGTTTCAGATGTCTGGCACCCTCATTGCGGCTTCTGCTGTTGAGGAAGAGGACCAGCTCCATAGCATGGTCCTCCGTCCACGTCGGAGTCATCGCCTGAGGATCATGGAGCGCATCTTTAAACCACGTATCAGCCTCTTTAATGTTTCTGACGAGGAGGTTCGGCGCCGCTATCGCCTTTCTCCACATGTCATATTGGAAATCTTGGAGATTGTAAGATCTGATCTTGAGGCCAATATAATGACACGTACATCAATTTCACCATTGACTAAATTCCTGGCGCCGTAACAATTTTGCGCCTCTGGATCATTCCAGAGGGTGATGGGATGCGCAACAGGAATGTCCCAATCTTCCTTTAGTCGTGTGCTAAAGGAAGTTTTGTGGACATTCCTGTTGCGTGTTTCACAATTTCTAAATATACCTTTGAGTGAGGAAGCTCTTGTGCCTATTAAGCAGCAATTTCGGGGGATTGCTGGCTTCCCGTACGTTATAGGGGCCGTGGATGGCACGCACATCGCTCTGGTGCCAAGGGGTGGAAACCCTATGATTTTCCTAAATCACAAGGGTTTCCACTCCCTGAATATCCAGGTGGTGTGTGACGCCAACCTCCTCATTCGTAACGTTCTTGCAAAATACCCAGGGAGCTGTCATGACGCCCATGTCATGCGGCTATCAACAATATGGAGTAAATTAAATAAAAGACATTCATAAAATGGTAATGATGCGTGGCTTTTAGGTAATTTAATTTTATTGACGTCCAAATTGCACATTAAACCTTCCTTATAACATGTGATTACAAAATACATTATTTATTCTATAGGTGACAGCGCCTATCCTCAGTGGCCCTTTCTGTTAACGCCAGTGTTGAATGCCAGCACAAATCAACAGATCGCATACAATGCAGCACATACGGCCACCAGACAGGTCATAGAGCGAACGTTTGGCCTCTTAAAATCAAGGTTTCGGTGCCTGGACCGGTCTGGTGGAGCCCTCATGTATGGGCCTGTAAAGGTATGTGATATTGTTGTTCTGTGCTGTATATTGCATAACATCACGATATAACACGGCTTAACATTTGAGATTGAGGCAGATGTGGAGGAGGAAAATGTTATGGAGGAATACCATCATGGCTCTTTTCAAAGCAGCAGTACATTTTGCAATCGTGTGATAGAGACATATTTTTAAGTAAGTATTACTATGTTTATAATAAAATTTATCCAAAAGAAAACCAAAAAACCTACATGAAACGTATGTTATGTCATTCACCTCTGTAATGTTCGACTTGTTTCAAATGTCAGTATTATTTATAATAAAAACATTACTAAAAAAAAAAATGTTGCAGGTATATTTTATATATGCTTTTATTTAAATGAAAATACAGAAATGCATCATGTGTTGCATTTTTTAGTTTTTAAACTAGAATGTTTAACAATCTTTTTTTTATTTTCTTTTTGCAGTTTTTTTCCCACCATTAGTTTGTTTTGGTGCTGGTGCTGGTGCTGGTGTTTTAGATCTTGTTTTTGGGGCCAAACAGCCTAGTTCCGTGTTGCCAGACATTGCTGCTGATCTTTTTGATGCTCTGACTGGTGCTGGAGTAACATCTGTGCTAATCGTGGATGATGTTGATGGGATAGCCTCAGGTATTGTTTGAGTTGTTTCTTTTTTTACTGTGTGATCAACGAAAGTTTTAATCAAATCTCTAATTTCGATTAATGTATCATTTAGTGCTTCGAGTGCCGTGTTATTTCTGGACATTTGCTCATGTAGTGGGTACAGCTTATTGGTGACTTGATTTGTGCGACTTTGCATTGCACGGTAGGATGTTGATGGGCCAGGTATTTCATCATCATGTTGTGAAAGTGACGGGGTGGATGGTGATGGTGATGGCAGAGCTGTTGGTGGTGGTGTTGGTTGTGCAGGTTGTGGAGTTGGTTGTGATGTGGGGTCAACTTCTTCATCATGTATGGATTGTGTGTCATCCAGTCTTTAAGCAATATCTATGATAGAAGGAAATGACATTACAATGTTGACCCATGTAATACATAAAAAATTTAACATTTAACTCTGTCTCTCTCTCTCTCATTGTAGATTTCAAATACACAATTGTGTTTCATTTATGGACATGCAACATTTCATGTATAAAAAGTAAAACCTGGAAAAGCAGGATATATTTTAAGGTAATGGTATTCAAATAATCAGATATCACATTTGACATTACCTTCGCTGCCTTCAGATTCTGTGTTTGCCACTGGATGCAATAGTCTTGCTGGTGGACCGTCCATGGTGTCATGGTCACCGACATCCTCTATCTCAGCTTTGCTGACAGCACGCATGGCCAAGTTTTCTAATTCAGTGAAATTCAGAGTGTCAGGTATTGGTGCAGCTCCTGTTTGCAAGGAGTGAGCGTGTCTCTCTGCCATTTTTTTTAATCTAAATTTTGAAATACTGCCATCTGTGAATGACATAAAATATACTTTAACAATAGAACAAGAAATCTATTTTTATTCTATCCAAAGGTTTTTTAGAACTGATGATATTGAATGAAGAACTATCATTAATAAATTAAATAAACTCTAAAAAAATAATACCTTTTTTTCAGAAGTTTAATAGTTCTGAACATACAATTCGGATTGATTTGCCTTGAGTAGGTGACAAAACGCACATGAATTCCAGTCCAGGCACTTCCTCTCAGGTGTATATAAGAAAACAATTGGACTTTCTCCCTGCGCACGAGAAGTATCGCTAGGGAACTACACGAAAGACTGGACCACCTCCAGTCAAATAGACAATGTGAAAAAGAAATTTATAGTCCCCAATAAATTTAACCAAAGTCAAACAGGGCGCTTTCTCCTCTTGCAAAAACTGGATGTAAATAACTTTTCTTTCTTTTGCACTTTCTCAAATTTGCCTCAATCACCAGATTCGAATCATAGGTTCATACAAAGAAAAATAGAAAAAAAGGAATAAAAAAAATGTACAATTTATTTTCTGACACTGTTTAAAACCACAAGATTTTCACCTTAAATAACATAGACAACATGGAAATGACCACTAGGGGTCAGCGTACCCTGTATTGCAGAGGATCAAGATGTTTAAACAGCGCTGTACGGAACCTCCTTCTCTCAGGTCAGCAGAGATCTCACCACCCTCAGTATATAAATGTTCCATCACCTCAGTCACTAAAAATGTAACCTCTTGTGATGTAAAGTTTGGATTCTTTTTCTGTCCCTTTGGACCCATGATGAACACAGTGTGTACTAACGCACGGGAGCATGGGTATTGCGCGGGTTTTTACGTCCTTAAATTGCTGTCTGATTGGCTAATGGTTTTGACTCCTCGGATAGGCGTGTTTTTCTATGGTGTGTCATTTATCTCGCTTGTCATCATGCGTGCGTTCACTCTTACGTATTTCCGCTGTATTTATTTACAATAATTATTTAGAATAATAATTTTTGACAAAAACATCAATTTTTTTTAGCTGTACTTTGTGCTTGGTTTCAATTGAAATATAGATGTATGGATTTTTTATAACTTTAATGAAGATAACCATTGCAGTGATTGTCAGGATGTGTGTGGCCCTATCAACTTTACAGTTAGTTGATTTACATTTACATGTGCATATCACATAAATTGAATGTACATTCCATAGATTTTGATAAAGATTTGTTGCTCTTTGAGGGCGTTTAAGGAGACAGCTAATGACATTCTTAGATCTAATTCTGTGTGAGAATGCGTGACGCTGCGTGAGTTCATAATTTTGAATTTAAAATGGCTGCAGCACGTGCGGAACCCTTTTCCCATGCTGAGTTGAGGATTCTGGTCCGTGTCATGGACCAGTTCGACCTCCGCCAGCCCCGCTGTAATGCTGCCGTTAGGGCAGCATATATCCGCATTAAGCGGGAGATCAGACGCCGCCTGCGTGTCCACCGGCGTGTGGACCAACTGAGGCGGCGGCAACCCGTTCTGCTGGCGGAGGTACGCATGCAGATCGTGCGTCATGCGCGGAGTAAGTATTTACTTTCAAAAAAAGTATAATCAGTGCTTGATTTAACTGAAGCTTACAATTTTGTTCTGCTTACAATGAAATGGTCATTATTGTCTTGTAGCATAAAGCATGCTGCAATTTTGATTTAACGTGTTATTCCATTAATTTAAAATATTTAGAGGGCTCTTACCTTTTGCAGCTTTCAATTTTATCAATAGATGCATGATCTTTATAGTAATTTTTTTAATTATTGATGCTGTACATATGGCCATTGTTATGTGTTTGACATGGATATGTTGATATTAGTTTATTTATATATATTTGTAAGAAAGATTAGTTAAAGAAAATGTATTGCTCTTTGATGGCATTTCAAGTGACACCCAATGGAGTAGCCATGTTAATAGGGCAAGAGAAACTATGTTAAAGCACTAAACAACATCTGTTGGTTTGACTATAGTCATTGAAATGGTTTATTTTTAATGTTTGTTATAAAGATTTTTGTTTAAACATTTGTCTTTATGGTATTTGTAATTTTTTTTTATATCCATTAGGATGGGAAAGACACAGAGTAGCCAGGAGGCCAATAGGAGGATGAGCCTCAGGAGGAGGAGGATGAGCCTCAAGAGGAGGCCGAGGTTTCCCCCCAGGAGGAGGAGCCCGAGGATTCCCCCCAGGGAGAGGGCAACGAGGCACAGGAGGAGTTGGAGGAGGCCGAGGTTTGCCCCCAGGGAGAGGGCCAGGAGGCAGTGGAGGAGCTGGAGGAGCCCAATGTTTCCCCCCAGGGACAGGCTGAGCCATCATGTGCAGCCAGACAACATTGAAGGGGTTATTGGTAAGTTAAATGTATTTAATATATTTATCTTTAATTTTGTATAATGTATATGGTGACATGATGTCTTTTTTTATCTTTAATAATCCACAAACTTGCCGTAATATAAAAATTTCTAAAAAGGTTTAAAGAATGATATTGTGACATCAGCATCGTTAGAAATGTAATGTAGATTTCTGGTGGGCGGTGCAGCACGAATGGCCGCGTTTTAACTTAGTTCCGTGGTGGCTTCTGGCAATCTACAGCCATCCTGACTATAAATCCACAAACTTGGCCTAATAATAAAAATTATAAAAAGGTTTAAAGAATGATATTGTGACATCAGCATCGTTAGAAATGTAATGTAAATTAAAAATCACAAACAGTTTTTGCTGTTGATCTTTATTAATGGAATTCATCCATAAAAAAGGTAGGACATACCAGCAATTCGTATCACTATTTCAATGTACGATTACTTGTATATTTTCGTTTCTTTCCTTTTCTTTTGTTTTAACCAACAGATGTAGATGATTTAATTTTTTTTTAATTCTATCTCTACAAATGTTTAAAAAGAGATTTGTGTATATGTAATTTACATTGTCAATAAATAAACTAAAGGATGTTGAAGCAAAAAAAATAAATAAATAAATAAATAAATAAATATTCTCAAAAGCATGCAATATTTGACATGAGTGTAAGTTGTATTTTTTAATGTGAATTGAAATGCTAAATGTCATTTTTCTTTTATCCAACAAATGTGCAAAACATGGACCTCTTCAATGAGGAGATTCTGAATACGCTGCGCATGATGGTGCAGATGGGGCAAACTGCCCAAATGTTATTACATTTATTTGATATGTTTAATAGTTAGTGTGTTATTTATACATTGTTGACGTTGCATTTTTAATATTTTATTATGTTATTTTTATTGTGTTATGTTAAATTATAATAAAAATATTTAATTTTCAATTGTGTATTATTTTTATTTGACCATATAACATATACATACTTAGATTACAGTTTCAAAAACTTAATCCTTAACAACTATTTGTCATTTTTTTAAAAAAAGTTTATCTTTATGAAACGTACATAATCATGCATTTTCAATTTTCAATATTATTATGATTGACATTTAAATAAAAAATTAAAATGTAAGGTTAATGTATAAAATGTAATATAGCGAAAAAAATTTTTTTTTTTAAATTCTTTTACAGTTATGTTGGACGTCTGTAACTAAAAAAAAATATTATACATTACTAAACATTACATGTACATTTTCATATTTACTTAGATAAAAGAAAGGTGTAAATATATTTTTATTTGCAATTGTAATTGTATACGCATAGAATCGTACTTCTAGAAAGCACGCATGACCACAGTGGTAAAAAACGTTATTGTGGATCAGACGGACGTATTTTGCTAACGTCTGCATGATCCACGATTACATCTTCACAAACTACGCGCAGCGTATATTCGTGTAAAATACGCACGTGAGCGTACGTATTTTATTTACGTGTTATGGGTGTGTTTACGTTATTTACGTAAGGCAAAAAATACATAATTTTTTTGTTATGTACATGCGTATTTACATATGTTGACGTACGTAAGTACATACGCAGATGTTGTTCTTGATCTACCCCCAATGCATTTATATGCAATCTGTCATACATGCATAGGAATCCAGAGCGACTCGATCACGAGTTTAATGTGCTGACTTCAGTTTAACGCAGGATCAGACCAAGTATCTTCAATAATAGAAATATCATCTAACAGACTATGCATTTCCAATTAAACATTATGAAATCTAAATAATTGATTTAAAATAAAATGTTAATCTAGCTGTAGACTTGAAATGTCATTATTAAAAATTAAATTAAAGAAAAAAAATGTTTATACATAGTTTCCTGATAGGTTGACCTTTCCAGATGATATATCAGGTCTAATTAATTTATAGATTTCATATATGAGTAGAGGCTCTATCAAACACACGCAGACAAAATCACTAAGCCTGCATTGGGAAGGGAGAGAGATGGAAAACATTATCTGGGCTTATTATCTATTCAATTCAAAATTCATTGGGTGCACATTGGATCAGATTCACAGATGCAAATGGAGATAAGTAAGTTTTAGTTCCCTGCTCCGTTTTCCCCATTCTTAAAGGCACTTAAAAGTGCCATAGGGCTAACTTAAGTGCCTGTGCCTGTGCGTATTTTCCTTCTTAAGAAGGAAAATAAGCACAAGGATCCCTTCCGTACACCCTCCCTATCTCATTTTAATACCTCACCCTACTCACTCTTCTTAAAACAGTCACAAGTCTGCCATGGCATGTCTTCTTAAAAAACTATGTATGATCTTTAAAGACCACACGTAGTTAATGTCCATTACTAAATGCTACGTACGCACCTAAGAAGCTTCTGCTTTCTAGGTGTGAATCTGGTTTATTGAGCCCTACTTGAAAAAAAAACCTTAGATCCGTTGGAGGAGAAGGGTCATATAGCATCTATGCTCAGTATGGTTTAATAAAAAATGTAACATACTGAGTGGGCCAAGTGGTTTTACATTTCATGTTTCTATTTAATGTAAATATGTAAATATGTAGTTATGACAGGACTTCCATTTTATTGTAAAACCTTTTTAAGCTGTAATCAATAAATATTTATTTTAACCCATTAATTTGAGGGAATAGTAGAGGTGTGCATCAGTTTTGGCTCTGTTAAAATATTTTGTCTGATGTAGACTACAAAGATGATCATATAGCCTTTATTATGGACAGTGATACATTTCAGCTTCAGCATGTGATCTGATACCTGCAGTAGTAGAATGCCTGGTTATGGAAAACGGTCATTAGAGATGTCTGGAAAGTAGTTAACCCTTTTATTACCAGGGAATTCAAGGATCATACCAATTATATTGCAATACAATATTTAACCCCTCCTGTCCAAAAGTCCTATATGTATGATCTAGTTTAAAAGTTTCAACATAATGTCCACAAAAGGTAAACAGCACAAGTAATTGAAAATGAAACAAATGAGAAATGGATGAAATTAACATATTATATAAATTATATAAGTAATAGCAAAAGGAAGCTAAAATGGAAAATGTTCACTCTGAGAGCAAAAAGACTTTTTACTGTGGTATTTATATATAATACACTTCTGCTAATAAAGACATATGAATATTCACAGACAAACTGATGATGATAATATACATATATAGAAACATGTGTGGATCAAGGCTTCTGATGTCTATGTACCTCAGCTCGTGAAAGTCTTCCATAAGTTCCCCAACAAACCTTGTTAGGGTATTTAAGCATACCCTTATTGAAGGTGAAGATCAAGATTTTTACGGCAATACTACTGACCAGGGCGCAGAGTCTATCCAGGATCCTGGTTTTCACTATAGCCCGTAATGTTGGGGATAGTCTGGGCTGCAGATTCCTAGAGGTCGTGGTCTCCGGTAGCAATATGCCGATACTGGCTGGTGGGCTACTACAGTTACCAGCTATTGCAGACAAGGAGAGCAGGTGGTAGAAAACTACCCAGAGAGAAGAAATGGCAAGAGCCACACAACTCACAAGGAGGTGGTGGGAAACTGCAAACAAACAATGACGGACCAAACTGACAAGGACAAACACACAGGCAGACACAAGGGGTTAAATACAAAGGATGCAGCATGAAGGAAGAAAAAAAGACACTGGGAATAATAAGGTATAAATAGGGCACTCAGGAATCAAAGAAATAAGCAGATAAGAGAGTAAGAGGTAGAGAAAGAAAAACAAAGAGAGCAGACACAGACAGAACAAACTGGAGCTATAACTGGCGCTTACTGAGGGCGCTGTCTGAGCTTATAAAGAGGCTGCTGAGCCCTGATTGGCCAGCAGCCTCAACATACTACTGCATAGGCCGTTGCCTGGCAATGGCTGTACACAGGAGAGCATACGTCCGTCCTCCAGCACTCTCCTCATGGCTAATTTTTCATGCTGTAACATGTGAGTGTCAGCATGTCCGAGGAGCAGGACTCTGGGGGACAGGAAGATGGTGGCCGCTATAAGGACCCGGCGGTAAGTAATTATACGCCATTTTTGCGGCATGTAACAATGATCATGGCCCTTTTCACTGCACCTTATGTCTTTTGTTTACCTTTCCTGATCCCATGACCTTCCTTTAGTTGCCTGCACTTCCTGGTATTCACTCTCTGCTGCAGTTTTTACCCTACAGGTGTGGCTCATTCTCTTGCTGGCGTTCACTCATCAGCTGCCCTATTTAAATCCATCTCTGACATCCCTTCCCTGTCAGAGCAACAGATTTCCTTGTCTGCTGATCTTGCATCTTTGAGTCCTCTTGTGTGTTCTGGCTTCCTGGTTCTTCCTGTCTCTAGTCCTTGGTTCCTGTTATCAGGCACTCGGTCCAGTTATCTGGTCCTCAGTACCTGTGTTCCATTGTGTCTGGTTCCTGCCTGTATCTCCGGTATTTGCACTTCCAATGTCCACTGTTTGCCGCAGTATCCAGTCTCAGTGGCCATTCCTACCTTACCTCTACCTGTCCACCATCTTGGGGTCTGTGCACTTGTCCAGAGGGCCACAACCTGCCGCTCGCCTGCAGCCAAGACCATTCCCACCATCAGGGGCTCTGGTGAACACCAGGCTTGCGGTTAGACTCCGCACCTCTGGACCGGCTGTGTCTGGTGCATGACACTGAATGAAAAATAAAAAATAATATGGTTACAAGATTATAAAAAAATTGTTGAGCCCTAAAGTATTATGTTGAGAACCGAAAACATCATGGAGTGTGTTGCCAGCTATACTCTATAGACCCTTAAAATGGAGGCTCAGCCAAACTGGGTATAAACTTGAGCTTTATCTGACAATTATCGTGCTGATCACATTATAATAATTGTGGGATTTGATATTTAGGTACAGGCTTATTTTTGCAATCAGTGATATTCCAATGTCTGGAGACACCTTCAGTGTGTACTGACACACGATCTTCTCTATAACGTTTCCCATTCTTATATCTTCTTAGGGCTGCATTTGCAGGGTGTGCATATCATTGCAGCTTAGGTTTATGTGAAAAGTTTCTAAAAGATCCAGTGAAAAATAGAGAACAGTGTATTGTTTTGTGAATGTTAAATCGTCAGTTAAAACTTAAGTGTGTACCCAGCTTTAGGCATAGTGCGTCTATGTTATTTAACCACTAGGTGGCAAACAGAGTCCTTTTGTAGCTATGGAAAAACTGCATGTTTGCTTTTTTTCTGTTTATGATATACAGAAGGGCTAAAAAGAATATAAACAGAAAAATATCAGTACAGATTTGTTCATTTCATTGTGAAATTTATTTATTATATAACATAATATACACCTTTTAATGATTAATAGCTCAGTTTTTATAATAATTATTTTAAACTTAGTTTTAAAAATTATGCCAAAAACTTATGTTTTACAGAAGATGCTCTTTACACTATTTTTAGGTATCCTCTAATACAAAGTGGATCGTCACACTCAAACACTGACACCATTACTACATTACAAAATATGTTCCTCTTCCAGTCTAAGCTAATCACAGCAGAAAAGGTTGACTAGGAATAGGACATTTTACAACAGGCTCCTCAGATTCAAGCTGATTTTAACATTTCTGATGGAAAGGAAATATCTCCCTCCTGTTACAGTCGGACGCTGCAACCAGGGCGCAGAGTCTAACTAGGACCTGGTTTTCACTAGTGCCCCTGAAGGTGGGGATAGTCTGGGCTGCAGGTGACCTAGCAGGTCGCGGCCTCCGGAGGCAGCGCCCGGGAGTAGAAGGATGAAGACCATGATGAAAACAAACGAGAAGATGAGGTAATGTGGAGCAGGAAGCGGGAATAGTCAGGACCAGAAGAGACTGACCTGCGACGCATGACACAGAACATGGAATGGAGACGGTAGTGGAACTACTGGGAGGATGAGGACGGACTGGACGAACAGAGGGCTTGCACAGCGCACACATAACCACGGTTACCTTGAAGGGGAACACAGACAGGCACTCAGGAGAAGGCTGGGGAAGGAAAGGAAGGAGAACACACACAGAAGCAAGAGAGAAAGAACCACTGAAGGGATACCAAAAGGAACTGGGTAGGAATTGAGGAAACTCAGAGATCAAATGGCACAAGGCAGAGGCACTAGAACGATATCAGCAAGTCACAGGACTGATCACTCAGACGCTATAGCCGGCTCTGTCTGAGACAGAGCTGGTCTGATATAGAGACTGCTGACCACTGATTGGCCAGCAGCCAGGACAGGTTCCCTATGATAGGACGTTCCCCAGGGCATGTGGGAAACATCCCAATGAGAGAGAGAGTCAGGAAATGGAGCGCGCGCCTGACTGAGGCTTCGGTGCGCTCCATGTGGCTGTGTTTACATGCTGCATACAGCACATGCAGTAGCGCGCCAGCAGGGAGAGGCAGGAGTGTGCCAGCCGGTAGAGGCAGGAGTGCACCAATGGGGAGAGGCAGAGGTGAGCCCCATACATGCCTGCTCAAGGGGGAGGGGCAATATGTTTCTGCTATAAAATCAAGGCTGTGAATCCCAGCTTTCTCCAAACTAGCACCCTGATTAGCCTGGGAGTGTAACCAAGGAACTACATTCTTTGAGTCGCAATATGAGCAATATGTATTTGGCTTGAGTTTGGTTGCATTGATTATATGGAGAGACAGCTTAAAATGCTTCATCCTTTTTTTTATCTCTTTATTTTGACAACAATTTACAGCAAAAAGTCATCTTTAAGCAACAAGAATAATATTAGGCGACAACATGGATCAAAAAAGCTCTTAGCATAGTTTACAAAAAGATTGCAAACATATTATATATTACACCAAGTAAGACCAGATATGTTAAAGAGCTGTGACTAAAGTAGGTCCATACGGGACAAGATAAGTAATATTTTGGCACAAATATTGTTGGGTTTTTTTCAATTTCTGAATATGAGTAGAAAAGAGGAATAAAAGACAGGAGAGGAGAAAAGAAAAGAAATAAGAACGAAAAGGGAAGATAAAAGGGAGTCTGGGGGAAAGAGAGAGCGAGAAGAAAGGGAGAATAGAGTTTAAAGCCTCTCACACCAGGGGGATGCAATACATTTCTTTAAAGAAGGTAAAAAAAATTAAATGAAAGATTTGAAGTATTAAAAGAAAATTATTAAGTGGAGCTCGTAATCGAGCAATAAAAGTGAGAATACCATGAATTCCATGCTTTGTGAAAGGAAGTAATAGTGTTATGGAGGAGGGAAGTCAGATATTCCATCGAGGAAATATACCATAGCCTTGAGATAATAGCAGCCACAGTCGCTGGCAATTTGTAGTTTAGCTGCGGAACAGATATGAATTAGGAGTTTTCTTAGAGGTTTAGCTAAGTAAATGGGAGACCTACATAAGAGAAACACCAGGGGGTCTGTCTTTTAATTGGACTCCAAAACATTGAAGGCTAGTTGTCGGATTTCCGTCCAAAATTGCTTTATCAAGGGACAGTCCCACCCAGGACCGCCATCAGAAATTGTGGGGCCCAGGACTGACAAAATATGCAGGGCCCCCCACTGGATGGGTATATATATATTGAAGTGGAACTTTTTAAACGGCTGCTTAAATTGAATTTTTTTTTGGGTGCTGGAGAGACTACATCTATACCTAAACCATTTAAGACACACTCTAAGTTTGATCCTCCCTTCTCTAGTCCTTCTATTGAAACTTTCATACGGCTGGTCAAACATGACATTTTTGCCTCATGGTCCAAGACACAGATTTATTTCTCTAACCTGAAGGCTGAAGAAAAAGCTGCAATTGATAATCTCAAGAACAATGACTCTATTTGTATTTTCCCTGTGGACAAGGGCGGTTCTATTGTACTGCTGGATCAAGATCAATACATTGATGAAGCTCTTAGACAACTTGGAGATAGTCACTGAAGCTTACGCTTGACCCCTCTGATAAATTTAAGCATGAGATTCACACTCTATTGTTGGGGGCTGTGCAGGATTGTATGATTGATGTTGAAACTTCAAGATTCCTTAGACAGGATTTCCCTAAGGTCCCAGTTTCGTATCTATTGCCAAAGATACATAAGACACTTGTGAACCCCCCGGGGAGACCCATTGTCTCCTCGAGGGGTTCACTTTGTCAACCTCTGTCACAATTTATCGATTTTTACCTGGTACAAGATACCTTCAGCTACTTGAGAGAGACCACGCATTTTCTAAATCGGTTAAAAAGTGTTGCTTATCTGGCAGGGCGAGTAATTATGGTCACCATGGACATTTCTAGTCTATACACTAGCATTATACATCAAGATGGCATTGGGGCAATAGCTATTCAATCTGATAAATATACTGGACCTCCTGTTTAATTTTTCTTGTACAGTTTATCTTGACTAGGAACTACTTTATGTTCCAAAATGGTTTCTACATCCAGAAACAGGGCACTGCGGTGGGGTCAAATATGGCCCCATCGTATGCCAATCTGTTTATGAATTCATACAAGCACAAATATATTCTCCATGATACTGATTTCTCTAAATATATCTTGTTTTATACAAGATATATTGATGATGTATTTTTTGTTGTGGGGTGGGTCAGTAGGTGAGCTAGAAACATTTGTGAACAAACTTAACTCCCTTGGTACTACCATTAGCTTTACAATGGAATGTGATGTTATAAGTGTTCATTTTCTCGATGTTACGGAAACACAGACGGCTAATTGTTTTGTTACCTCCCTTTTTAGGAAGACAACCGATAGGAACATGCTTTAGGAGGCAGGGAGTTTCATCCAAAACCTCTAAAGACAGGGTTGCCCTATTCACAGATGATTAGGCTGGTAAGTATCATCTCCTCACGTGACTCCTTGCTAGTTGAGCTGAGAGAGATGGATGACCGATTTTTAGCAAGGAATTACACTTATAATGATGTGACATCTGCCATACGGAAATGCCTATCACTTGATAGGGAAAACCTCCTTAGTGGTAATTTTATCAAGACCAAATCACAGCATCTTAATTTTTGTACTACCTTTTCTACTGCGTCACCAATTATTAGGATGACACTAAGAAAGCATTGGCATATTCTTGCCACTGATGACAAATTGAAGAAAGTTGCAAGTACTCCCCCTATGCTATGTTTTAAACGTATTCATAATTTTAGGGACATCCTGGTGAAAACTGATTTAAAATTGAGCGCTAATAAATCGTGGTTGGGTAGAAAGGTACTTTTAAATGTAACAAATGTGTTAAGTGCTAATTTCTGCTACTATGTGAGACTTTCGTGGATCCGGTCACGGGAAGGAGTTTTGCTATCAGACACACATTGGACTGTGAATCAAAATATGTTGTATATGCTATAGTATGTTCTTGTCCTAAACTATATATAGTGAAGACTTCACGGATGCTCAAAGAGTGTATAGCTATGCACCGCTACTATGTGAGACTGGATCCGGTCACGGGAAGGAGTTTTGCTATCAGACACACATTGGACTGTGAATCAAAATATGTTGTATATGCTATAGTATGTTCTTGTCCTAAACTATATATAGTGAAGTGAAG
>WWET01003387.1:26170-51976 GCA_011038615.1 Limnodynastes dumerilii
AGCAGTGACCAGGATCCCTCTATAGCAGGAGCTTGAGTCACTAAGGTCCCGTGACCGCATTCAATTTGTTAAAACTCCTTAACACGTTTCATCAAGAATTATTCGATTTCCTCAGAAGTACGTGTCATTGTTAGTGAGAGTCTCCCCTTTGTACACAGCAATGTTACGCTCTTCTCCCCAGCCACTGTCCTGTTTTCCCTTTCAATCCCCGCTCGAGTACTTCAACTCAAACGTCTAATTTTTTACTTCTGCAGGAACTTCCACCAAGCTACTGTGAACTTTCAACGAATTATTATTAACTGATTGTTGTAATTCATTACAATAGCCCAGCACATACTTGTTATAAGATTAATTGGATCTTTCAACATCAACAAGGGATTCACAGAATGTGACACATGACTCTTCAATGATGGGTTTTTTTGGGTTTCAACTTGGCAAGACACAACTTCAATTGATTTCTATTCACCATCTTTGGGGTTCTTTTACAAAATTTTTTGGTATTTCCATTTGATTAACATGTTGAGAAATACAGGGCATATCCTTAGTTCTGAAATAGCGTACATATTCCAATTCTAATCCTAATGTATCTGCAAAACATACTCTCTTTCTGGGGCTCAGAATTAGGTTTGATTTCTCTATTCATCTTCTGGTGCACAGGTCTGCCTTGGTCTCTTACACCTTGGTTGTCTGCTTCCTCCACCACTTCACCCTGTTCAGGGACATTAGAATACTGTGATCTATGCACATATGATCGCCTCAAAAAGTATGGTGCACAGCGCCAATAGTAAGTACGATCTACTGCATACTTGCTACCTTGGACTGAAACACCACCAGGACCAGTGACATTAGCTTCCTCAGTTCCCTTCCTTCCTTCCACTACATCAAACTCTACTATCTCTGCATCTATTACAGTCACCAAGGGAGTTTCTCACCAGGGCGCAGAGTCTAACCCCAGACCAGGTTTTCACCAGAGCCCCTGATGGTGGGGATGGATTTGGCTGCTGGAGAGGAGCAGGTTGCGGCCCCCGGCGATAGCCCCCAAGGAAGATGTGCAACGAAGGGGCCTGCATTGGAACCGACTCACAAGTAGGAACCCATGTGTAACAATGACTCTGCAGGAACCCTTGCTCACAGGACAATGAGTCAGAATAGATCAGAACTAGACAAACAAGATGTGCATACAAGATGGTTGTCAGGAACACAGAAATACAAGATAACGGCTGGAACCCACAGACCAGATACTGAGTAGGAATACAGGATAACAGGATCCACCTGAGTGGACAGAGAAGGCATGACTCCAGCAAGCACCTGAGAAATGGCAGAGTGGAGATAGCATGAGTCAGCAGGTGAATGGGAGGCAGGCACTGGTAGCTACAATGTAATAATAAGTGCCCCCACAGGCAGGGTACAGATGACAGATATACACTGCTCACAGAAGCTGACAACCACAGCTGACAAGGCTGGAGGATGGTGCACTCAGCAGAATACACACACACTGTGAAAATGGTACACACAGCGGGATATACACACACTCTGCAAGGATGGTACACACAGGAGGATACACACTGCAGAGGATGGTACACACAGTGGAATACACACTGCGGAGATGGCACATACAGCGGAATACACACTGCAGACATGGTACACACAACAGGATACATACTGCAAGATGGAAAGTATAATGGCACAATAGAGCTCTGAGTAGATGGAAAACTCAGAGCAGGTACAGAAAGTGAGAGATGGAAACTCAAAACACTCAACAAGGAGGATGCTGTACCGGACAAAAGGAGCCCAGCTGCCAGTGCGAGCAGCAAGCTACTCGCACCACACACTGAGAATCACATACAGGGCACACAACAAGAAAGAGGCAGGCATGGGTAACAGAAGGTAAACAAAGGATGAACACCAAACGTATCCAAGGCAGATGCACGAGGAAAACACACGATCAAACTCAGGCAGGACGCAGGAATACACCAGACGCTATAACTGACAGGGGAGTGTTCCCGGGTAAACCTATTTAAAGGAACTCCCACCAATCAGCATCAACCTCAGGCCAGGGAGACTAATTAGCAGACAGCTGAGTGAAACCAGGCACTAAACTCAGAGGGAAAACTACACACCCTACTAAGATCTTCTCCTGCTGTGTGTAACACCATCTCTCACACTACAAAGATACTTCCTTGGGTTATTCTTCCATATAGCAGTATGGTATATAAACACGTCTTCCTTGGTATCATTCCTGTTAATAAATTTTTTGTTGCAATGACCTTTTTCTTACCCACAGTAGCTGTTATTTCCGGGTTGCTCTTGCTTCTCCCTGCTGTCCACTCACCACTACTGATCGAGGGAGTCTGAAGCAATAACTTTCCATATGTTCTGTCCTGATCTCTGACACTTTCTACAAATGGGTCGCCCCTGAACATCAAATCGATCAGTAGGCCTTCTTCCAGCGTTCTGAGGAGGTTCCCACCAGTCCTCCATCCTTTTTGGCTTTTCTCTCCATCTAACATCCTTACGTTTTACATTGGGAGTCTGAATAAGGTCGTTTACCTTTTCCTTCATCTCGGCAAAACTAGACTTCAGACTTTCCAATTGCTCCTTTACAGATTGTAAAAGATCCACTGACGATAACTGTGCACTTTGAGAAATGATTGTAACTGTTGAAGATTTTGGGTGTGAATTCCCATTAAAACTATCTAATGGACGAGCAGAGTACGAAAACTCAGATAATTCAGGAAAATCTATTTTCTTTTCCAAAACAATGCTTATTAGTTTAAGAGCGGCTTCTTTAAAGTCCAGAAATGTATGATGTGGTAATTGCAATCGTAACATCCGCAATTGAGTTCTAATGGCTTTGTCATGAACAGCCGCAATAAACTGTGTTATTAATACCTCATCAGGATCTCGTACTTCCTCTTTATCTACTGCCTGGATTGCTCAAAGAACTTCCTGCAAAGTGAGAGTAAACTCACACAAGCTTTCACCTGGTACCTACTTACAAGCATAAAATATAATTTTTAAAGTAGATAATGTCTGTTCCTGAAATATAATTGTAAATCACTTTAGTAATTGTTCTACATTTTGTCTCTTATCATTAGGCCATGACAATACTTCTCGGAGTGTTGAACCTTTTAATTGGCCAATTAATACTTCTACTTATTGTAATTCTGTTAATGGGTACAAACAGAACATCGATATCATTTTATTCCTGAACTCCGTAAATGAACTTCCATCACCAGCCGCATTCTCCCCATTATAAATAGGTAACTATCACAAATTGCGGCAGACGCCGCACTTACCTGTGTCCTGGTTCCTGGTCGGTACCTCTCTCCCGGCGCATGAGTCCTCGTGGCCGTCGGAGGCTGTCACTGAAACAGTGACAGCCCCATTCCTACTTACCAATACATTCCTACTTACCAATCCTACTGCTGCGTCCTCCACGTGGACCCTGGCGCCAAACACCTCGGCGCATCGGTTCATCGGTTCATGGGCGTCGCCATCTTACCTGGATCATGTGCTGCCGCTCCACCAATGACTCCTGCTTGCCGCGGTCCTCCAGCCAATAGGCGCTTAGGGCGCCCTATTTAAACGCTGTCAGTTCTGACATTCATTGCCAGAACAACTCGTCTTTTGGATGCATGGTCCTCCTGCTCTGCTGACTCCTGGCATTGCTGATTCCTGCTTTGCTGCTCCTACGCCAGTCCTGGTCTTGCTGACTCCTGCTCTACCTTGCTGACTCCAGTCCTGGCCTTGCTGATTCCTGCTCTGCCTTACTGACTCCAGTCCTGGCCTTGCTGACTCCTGCTCTGCCTTGCTGACTCCAGTCCTGGCCTTGATGATTCCTGCTCCGCCTTGCTGACTCCAGTTCTGGTCTTGCTGACCCCTGCTCTGCCTTGCTGACTCCAGTCCTGGTCTTGCGGAGCCCTGCTCTGCCTTGCTGACTCAAGTCCTGCATCGCTGATTCCAGTCCTGCATCGCTGATTCCAGTCCTGCATCGCTGACTCCAGTCCTGCACTGCTGACTCCAGTCCTGCATCGCTGACTCCAGTCCTGCATCGCTGACTCCAGTCCTGCACCGCTGACTCCAGTCCTGTACCGCTGATTCCAGTCCTGCACTGCTGACTCCAGTCCTGCACCACTGACTCCAGTCCTGCACTACTGACTCCAGTCTTGCACCATTGACTCCAGACCTGCATTGTGACTCCAGGTTTTGCACCACTGACTCCAGTTCTTGCACTGCTGTCTCCAGTCCTGCTCTGCTTACTCCAGACCTGCATTGTGACTCCAGTCCTGTTCCACTGACTCCAGTCCGGCCTTGTGTCTCCTGGTTCACAGACTTTCATTCTCCTGTGCACGTCAGTGCCAGACTTTCTATCTTGTCACCAGAGAATGCCTACACCTCACCTTGTCGTATTTACTGTATGAACCAATCGTATATTAAACCAGCCAACTTCCATTTTACACCTGCTCCGCTGTCTCACTCCCTGAAACTCGGTACCGATCCCACTACTCCATTGAACGTGACAGTTTGTTCTGGCCCTATGGATCCTACCGGGGCAAACCCCCAGGGAACACTGTCAAATATGACAGACAGACTTGAGCGTCAGGAAGCAACGATTGGCCAAGTGGTATCATGCCTCCACGAATTGGCAAATCAGGTGGGAGCATTCCAGCATACCGTGATGCATCAAGTACCGACTGCTTTATCAAGCAGTTCATCTAGTGGACCCTGAATACCTCTTTCAACTCCTACCAAGTATGACGGAACCCCAAAACTCTGTCGGTGTTTCCTGAATTTGTGCTTATTACTATTTAAATTACAGCCCGAGAACTTTCCCTCCAATAGCATCAAAGTGGCGTATATCATCTCTCTTCTCTGTGGTCAAGCCTTGGATTGGGTGTCTCCTCTCTTGGAAAAAAATGATCCTCTACTCTCCAATATAGAACATTTTTTGGAAACTTTCAGGGTTATCTTTGATACGCCAGGCCGTTCCTCTTCTGCAGTCACTGACATCCTCTGTCTACGCCAGAAGGACATGACCGTGGGTCAGTATGTGGTACTCTTCCGGACTCTTGCTTCTGAGTTATCATGGGGAGAGAAGGCGCTTATATCTATTTTCTGGCATGGACTGGCAGATCGTATTAAAGATAATTTAATTTCTTCTCCGCTACCAACCACCCTGAATGAGTTGATCACTACATGTACACGTGTGGATATCCGTCACAGAGAGAGAGTATCTGAAAGGAAAGAAGTTATTCGACCTAAAGCTCCGTGTACCACCCGTCCTAGAGCTTCACCACCACCTACGGAGGAACCCATGCAACTTGGCAAATCCCGGATCACAGACCAAGAACGTCAAAGACGTACGACATACAATTTGTGCTTTTGTTGTGGAGAGCCCGGGCATCTTCGCCTTCAGTGTCCAAAGCGCCCGGGAAACGTACGCTCCTAACTAAGTCAGGGGAGCCTGAGTTAGGAGTGTCTCTACGCTCCTCCACTAAGAAGGACTGTACTTTACCAGTTACTTTGTCCCTGGATTTTGGCTGTACAAACCTCACTGTTCTTCTAGATTCGGGAGCTGCAGAGAACTTCATCTCCCTGAGTGTGGTAGAGGCTTTCAAAATTCCTGTTGAAAAACTTGACATACCCATCTGTATTACTGCAGTGGATGGGAGTCATATACCCAGTGGCACCATTACCCATCGAACCACCGCAGTTAAACTCCAGACGGGTCTTCTGCACAAGGAGACCATTCACTTCTTGATATTATCACAAACCACTTCTCCAATCATCCTTGGCCTGCCCTGGCTTCAACAGCACAATCCACATGTGGATTGGTGTATCCCTGAAACTATCCGCTTTAGTGATTATTGCTTCAAAAACTGTCTACAGCAAATCAATCTTCATCGCCTAGCGCAGACTAAAACCTCCCTGGACTTTCCCATTCAGTACCAAGCGTTTAGTGACGTATTCAGCAAACAATCTGCTGAAACGTTACCACCTCACCGCCCTTGGGATTGTCCCATTGACCTTCTCCCCGGAACCTCTCCTCCGAGAGGTAGAACTTACCCACTATCACTACCTGAAACACAAGCCATGTCTGACTACATCCGGAAAAATCTAGCCCGTGGGTTCATTCGACCATCTTCTCCTCCTACTGGTGCCGGTTTCTTTTTTGTAAAGAAGAAGGATGGAGGCTTAGGCCCATGCATCGACTACCGGGGACTTAATGCTATTACAATAAAAAAACGGTACACGCTACCTCTGATTCCGGAGATGTTCGACCGCATCAAGGGTTCTACCATCTTCACCAAGCTTGATCTCAGAGGAGCTTACAATTTAATCCATATCCGCAGCGGTGATGAGTGGAAGGCGGCGTTCAATACTCGTGATGGACATTACGAGTATTTGGTGATGCTCTTCGGCCTCAGCAACGCCCCTGCCGTCTTTCAAGGTTTCATGAATGAAATCTTTCGGGACCTTTTGAACACCTCTGTTGTAGTCTATCTTGATGACATATTAATTTTTTCCCAAGACCTGATTACCCATCGCCGGATGGTCGAAGAAGTCCTGTCCCGCCTGCGGGAGAACCACTTGTACTGCAAACTAGAAAAATGCATATTCGAGACGGACAGTATTCCATTCCTGGGGTTCATCTTTTCTGGGACTCAAATTCAGATGGACCCACAGAAAATCCAGGCAATTTTGGATTGGCCACAACCCACCTCCTTGAGAAGTACTCAACGATTCATCGGTTTCGCCAACTTTTACCGACGATTTATCCAAAACTATTCCACAGTCATTTCTCCTACCCGTAAAGGGGCTAATCCAGCAAAATGGCCCTTGTCTAGTCAACAAGCGTTCCATCAACTCAAGGAAGCTTTCATTTCCGCTCCAATCCTTAGACAACCTGATACCACGTTACCTTCCTTCTTCGAAGTAGACGCCTCAGCGGAAGGAGTTGGAGCAGTTGTATCACAAAAATTTCCTGACGGTCAGACTCACCCATGTGAATTCTTCTCAAAGAAATTCTTACCCGCAGAGAAAAATTACACAATTGGTGAGAAAGAATTACTTGCCATGAAATTGGCCCTTCAAGAATGGAGATATCTGCTGGAAGGTGCCATCCATCCCATCGTCATCTATACTGACCACAAAAACCTGATTTATTTCAAAACCGCTCAGTGTATCAATCCTCGTCAAGCCCGCTGGTCTCTCTTCTTTTCCCAGTTTAATCTTCAGCTCCGATTCCGTCCTGATAAGAAGAATACCAAGGCTGATGCCCTGTCAAGACAATTCAGCCCCGACGACTTCGAGGAAGATTGTTCTATCTTAAATCCCACTGTTCTAGCCAGCACCCAAGTTATCCCAGTGGGGACAATGTTTGTACCAGCACATCTCCGGAAAAAACTCATGGTTTGGGCTCATACCTCCAAGTTTGCCGAACATGCTGGTATCACCAAAACTCTTGCCTTTATTTCACAAAACTATTGGTGGTTGACCCTACGAGAGGATGTAAAAGATTTAGTGAATGCCTGTTCCCATTGCGCTCAACACAAGATACCTCACCGACCACCTCTAGGAGCGTTACAACCACTACCTGTGCCACAAATTCCATAGATGCATATCTCGATGGACTTTATTACAGACCTACCATCCTGTCGTCAATATAACACCATCTGGGTAATTGTGGACCGGTTCTCCAAGATGGCTCACTTCATCCCACTCAAGGGATTACCCTCCGCACCAACCCTGGCACAACTCTTTATTTCAGAAATTTTCCGTCTTCACGGCTGAACTGAGGAGATAATTTCCGATAGAGGAGTACAATTCTCTGCCCGGTTCTGGAGAGCTCTCTGTAAAAGTCTCCATGTCAATCTCAAATTTTCAACTGCCTATCATCCACAAACCAATGGTCAGACAGAACGAGTAAACCAGGACTTAGAAACATTCATTCGACTTTATGTTTCCTCTTCTCAAGACGACTGGGTGGACTTATTGCCATGGGCGGAGTTTTCTCACAATTATCATTACCACGAATCTCTGGACAATAGTTTTCCCAAATTTGGAAAAAGTAAGATCCGTATTATTAAAAACATCCAAGCGATACAAAATACATGCTGATCGGAAAAGGAAAGCCATCCCACCTCTTCATCCTGGAGATCGAGTGTGGCTGTCTTCTAGGAATCTACGACTTAAAGTGCTTACCATGAAATTCGCCCCAAGGTACCTTGAACCATTCAAAATCCGTGGAGTCATTAATCCAGTAGCGTACAAATTGGACTTACCACCCTACCTCAGAATTCCTAACTCTTTTCATATTTCTTTGCTCAAATCTCAGATATTGAACAGATATTTTTCACCAGTAAACCAATAAAGATTTCTGGTTTACAGGAAAATGAATTCGAAGTAAAGGAAATTATGGATTCCAGAATACGTCATGGTCATAAGGAATATCTGGTGGACTGGAAAGGGTTTGGTCCTGAGGAAAGGACCTGGATCCGCGCTTCTGATGTCAATGCACCCGGATTGGTCAAGAAATTCCTTGCTAAACGCCCTACCAAGAACTTAATTGGGCGTCCGGAGGCCACCCATAAAGGGGGGGTACTATCACAAATTGCGGCAGACGCCGCACTTACCTGTGTCCTGGTTCCTGGTCGGTACCTCTCTCCCGGCGCATGAGTCCTCGTGGCCTTCGGAGGCTGTCACTGAAACAGTGACAGCCTCATTCCTACTTACCAATCCTGCTGTGGCCTCCTCCACATGGACCCTGGTGCCAAACACCTCGGCGCATCGGTTCATGGGCGCCGCCATCTTACCTGGATCATGTGCTGCCACTCCACCAATGACTCCTGCTTGCCGTGGTCCTCCAGCCAATAGGTTCTTAGGGCGCCCTATTTAAACGCTGTCAGTTCTGACATTCATTGCCAGAACAACTCGTCTTTTGGATGCATGGTCCTCCTGCTCTGCTGACTCCTGGCCTTGCTGATTCCTGCTCTGCCTTACTGACTCCAGTCCTGGCCTTGCTGACTCCTGCTCTGCCTTGCTGACTCTCCTGCTCTGCCTTGCTGACTCCAGTTTTGGCCTTGCTGATTCCTGCTCCGCCTTGCTGACTCCAGTTCTGGTCTTGCTGACCCCTGCTCTGCCTTGCTGACTCCAGTCCTGGTCTTGCGGACCCCTGCTCTGCCTAGCTGACTCCAGTCCTGCATCGCTGATTCCAGTCCTGCACCGCTGACTCCAGTCCTGCACTGCTGACTCCAGTCCTGCACTGCTGACTCCAGTCCTGCATCGCTGACTCCAGTCCTGCACCTCTGGCTCCAGTCCTGCACCGCTGATTCCAGTCCTGCACCGCTGACTCCAGTCCTGCACCGCTGACTCCAGTCCTGCACCGCTGACTCCAGTCCTGCACCACTGACTCATGACTCTGTTATTTCAGACTCTGGATTGGTTGTGGTTTTATAATGGAATGAAGTCATGTGTTGCATATACTGTATATTAATATAGTGCACAATGTGAATGAATATTACTTGTGTTTGTATCGTTGGGGAATGGTAATGTATATGTGAAAGTAGCTGCATTCTATATCCTATTATCTGCATTCCAATTTACAACAGAAGGGATGTATTTGTTATTGCATTCACATCTGGATCAGACCCTTTTCTGCTTAAATACAGTCTTCAAAAGAGAATAATTATAGTGAATGTTCTGAAGAGGGCATGGAGTCAAGTATTAGAGATCCTAGAATGGTGTGAAATTCAGCCAATATGAAACCTGCATCAGCCCTATAGTCCAATTGAACTCCAATATAGATCCAGAAGGCCTAAATGCTGGAAACAACATCCCAAATGTACAAACTAAATTTTGTTGAGATAAACTTAATGGAAAACTAGCTTGGAAATATAATAAAACTGATATAAAATTATCGTACTCACATATATTTCAAATCAACATTGCATGTAACTTGTGTGTTGCACAACTTCAGTATGTGTCAGAATGCCCCCCTAATGCTCTCAGAATGTAATATGACGTATGGTTTAATGTATGTAACTTATCAATACACACATTTGCGTCTTTTCTATTAATGCACAGTGCTAAAAAGAAGAGTGCATGCGCTAAAACCTGAACTCTACATAAAGCCCTTATCACCAGAATTTTTAAGGCCATGTGTTTTGTATGCTTTGAAGAAAAAATGAGAAAGAAAATGTGTGTGGATTACGTTTATTTTAATAAATAAAATAATCTAAGCTTTAACCTATTTACACATAAAAATTTTATTTTTCTTACCTATGTGTTTTTTTTTTAATGTAAATTGAATTTCTCTTTATAGTTAAAAAAACAAACACATTGCAAGAATATTTTATGGCAGATGCAACACACTTCAGAATAGAGAACAATATATAATATTAGTTTCTATACATTTTCAATTAAATAATATATGGTATAACACAATTTAGATTTGCTTCATAGTTGCCTTTTATTCTGTGTAAAATGTATGCCAATTCAGAATGTAAAATAACCAACTCATGAAACAGGAAAATCCTACATTCTTTTCTCTTTCCACTTCAAACACTTAAGTATATGGGAGGTTATGTTTTATTGATTGTATTTTAATCCCAGAATCAGAATGAGGTAACAACAAAGCAGAATCATTGCAATGAGAAAAGGTTCTGTGAGGGAGGTACAGTATTCCGTAATGGAAACTACAATTTTGTTCATGCTTTTTGACATAGATTGACGACAGAATGCTGATATGAACATTTATAGCGTGCACACGATGGACTGATGCTAAGAGCAAAGCGAAATAACACATTTGCTACTCAGCAAAGTCAAGTTCTTCTGCAGAATAATTGTTGCAAATTACTGACTATTGTTACAATACACTATATTTAGGCTCTCTATATTCTAAATATGCAACTGTGGCTTTCTGCATTGTATAGTGATCACTGTTCTATAGTATTCATTCATCATTGGTGTTCCTTTTATAATGTATAGCACTGACTTGTGTGCTTTTTGCATTGTATATCAGTAACATCTGTGCTCCTGTATTGTATAGTGGTTACTGGTATACTGTCTTTATTATCTATAGATCACTGCTGTGATCTCTGATTTCTACATTTATCACTTGTATGCTCTATATGCTTTTATAATGATCACTTGATATGCACTTGTATGCTGTGTGTATTGTATAGTTGTCACTTGTGTGCTGTCTGTATTGTATAGTGGTCACTTGTGTGCTGTCTGTATTGTATAGTGGTCCCTTGTGTGCTTTATGCAGAGCTGTAGTTAGAAATTTTTGTGCCAAGGGCAAAAATGTAAAATGGCGTCCCCTGACCCTGAATTCCAAACCAATTAGAACTTAAATATTAACTTACTAGCACCCACTTACGCTTTGCGCCCTGGGTGGCTGCTCCTATTGCACCCCCTAGTTATGGTCCTTGCTTTTTGTATTGTCTAGTGGTCACTGGTCTGCTCTCTGCATTGAGTATCGGTCACTGGTGTCATCTATTACATTGTGGATTACATTTATTGATAACTGCTGTAGTACAGTAACGTACATTCATAGACCTACTAATTACCAATTGACATCTTTAAATAGAAGCACTGTATATGTCCTCTATTATAAGATATTAGAATAATTTGAATAATCCTGTGACACATTATTGCTTCTGTCACAAAAAAATATATCTTAATCTCTGTTACTACCTAACATCACTAGTTATTAAAAATAGAAAATGTTTTCTACAGTATGCATTTCAGAGAATACTTCATTAATGAAGAGACCGAGAAATGTTCAATAAATGCCTGCAGCTTCTCTTCTCAGTCTTTTCTTTTACACTGACAATCATATACAACACCACACAGGGCAATGCAGGGAATGAACCCATCAAAGTAAAACCCTACACCAGCCTCTTTAACATGTACAAGTATCCTTTTTAAATAATGACTATCCCCAAAATCTTCACCATATACAGTACAAGCATCCTTTTAAGTAATATACAAAAATACAAGTTAGTTATCTGAAAGACAAATACTGACATGTTTTAAGATGCTGTTATTCATGTATGCAATTTGGAAGTAATCTGTAGCTAAAAAGATTGGGGTAGATCCAGAACTCCGTACGTGCGTGTAATTACGTTAGCTGCTAGCGTAAAAGCACCCATTAGTACTTACTGTGCATGCAGATGTTATCCCACGTATCCCAGAGTGTAAGAGCCTTCATTGTAACAGCATCGTAACTATGTTCGAAGGGGTGTGCCAGCCACACGACACCCGTAATTATGCTACGGAGGCGGGGTGAGGCATTTAAATAAGTACGCTACGTAGGAAACGTATTTACAACGTAGTTCTGGATCAGGCCCATTATTTGTAATGAAATCAGTAGGTCCTATAAATGTGAGATTGTTTCACTTGCTGCACTTTCAAGACCATCTATATCACAGACTCTGCTCTAAAGCAATTAAATATTTAGTATTAGATTCCATGGGTGAAGGGCCGTTCTCTCCCAGTGCCTGGGAAAATGATTGCTTCTGCTTTGGCTAGACAAAACAATTGATGTTCCCTTAGAAACAGGCAGCGGCGAATGGTAAGTATGAATCTAACACCAAACCTTTTCCTAAACCTTACTCTAACCCTTCCCATACATTACCCTAACCCTCCCTTCCCCATAGCCCATAGGCGTATCTATAATGGGTGCAGGGTGTGCAGTGCACATGGGCCCCTCAGGACAGGGGGCCATGTGGCATGCATCCTGCACCCTGGGTTGGCAGGGGAAGGGGGGCCATTCAGGATCTATTTATCCCTCTAATGTCTTCCGGAGGGAAGAAATAGATGCCAAATTAGTCCCCCTTCACCTGCGGTGGGACTGTCCAAATTTGCAGGACAAAAAAGGGCGGGGCTTACAGCACCTTTAAGCTCTGCCCCCTTTGTGGCCCACGGCTCTGGACAGTCCTGTCTCAGGTAAGGGGGGGGCCATGTGCAAATTCTGCACATGGGCCCCCTCACTTCTTAAAACGCCCCTGCCATAGCCTAACCCTAAAACTCACCTCCTTACAGCCTGACCCTAACACTACCCTAACCGCAGTCTGACCCTAAGACTCCCCTCCCCGCAGCCTCACCCTAAGGCTCCCTCCCTGCAGCCTGACATTAAAAGTTCCTTCTCCATAGCCTGACTCTAGTACCTCACCTAGTTTGGTGCGGCAGGTCTGGTGTGCGGCGGCAGTGACGACTTCCGATGAGTGAATGAGTAAGTATGCCGAAAGGCATGCTTACCCATTCAATCATAAAAATTTAGCAATAGCAGTATTTTCCAAATAGAGGTAAAAATAAGCTTACAGCTGCCTGTATTTCTAAAATCCTATTATAGGGCTGGAGACTGACACCAGATTCCATTGTAGCAATAAAATAATTGTAATACAAGACTGGATCGCATCAATCCATGTTTTATTTTTTGTTGCAATAAGGGTGTCAAGTGTTTTGATTATCCCTTACTTGTATCTACCAATGAGGGTGTGGTATCATAATTGTCAGACTGTGAAGCAAAGGTGTGTTGACTTCTATGTGCTGTTTGAGAAGTTGGAGGATTTTTATGGGGCTTTAAGGGGTGCCTCCTAGGTAAGTTTGGTTCTCAATTAAAAAACATATATATATGACCCAACATTGGGACTCTCATTGTTAGAGTTAGGACCACCATATGTAGAAAGGCCTTGACAGTGGTTGGTGGCTTATTATATGTTTGCGCAAATATGTGTAACGGACGTTGCTGCATTTTATTTTACAGCTAGAATTCTATATAGTCTGTTACTGGATAATGGCAGTGTTGCTGGGGCATTTCCTTTCCTTGGTTTCTGTGGATAGCAGATTACCCCGGCCTTTCATGCACCTGTTTGCATTTACCTATAAATTGATTGAGCAACTTCCATTTTGTGTGTCTAAAGTAGAAGATACCATTTTATCCTACACATTTGGAGCTCCTAAACCCAGAGCCAACTGAGGTATATGTGGGGAAAAGTCTGCAAATCTCTACTTGATATACAGGAACATTTATGCCTGGTAGAATCATATTAATCATCTGACAGGAATACAAGGCTGAAAAACCTTTACTTCTGTGTTGCTGATGTCTGTGTCTTTAACAGATCCAGACCGTTGATGTCACTTTAAAATATATAGATTGAACTTCAGCTACATTATGGCCCTGTACACTCCAAAGCACCTTACCTTGCAAATACTAGATAACCATAAATAGTGGCCTGAGATACTGCACTTGGCCATAACTGCAATGGGGAGAAAAGCCCTACTTTGGGTGTGGTTTAGTCCTGCAGCTACCCCTATCACATTATTTAAAGAAAGGTTTTTCCATATCTTCAAGGATTGACTGGAAGCCAAAATATGTTTTTTCAATACATAGAAATATTACATTGATACCTTATTCCCCACTATTAAGAGGCAATTATAGTACATAGTGGCTTTCAATACACTAACGGGTATCTGCTAAGAGAAAAAACTAGCGACCCTTCAATATATTTTTGATAGTGCAGCTTATAATGAAAGGCCGGCAGACTGTAACACTGTCAATCAGGGTGTAGAAGCCTGATCTAGAACAACGCCTGCCGTCGCTAGGACGGCGGGCGTAAGCGTAAGATCAGCTTTTCAGCCGATCTGCGCATGCGTCAGGCAGATGTTGCCCGGCGTCACTACGGCAACGTCCGTAGCAGCGCTGTAGGGACGCTGGAGGAGACGTCCTCCAGCGTCCCAACATTCAGGTTAGTGTAGGTGGGAGGGGGGAGGTAGTTAAATGAGGGTGGGAAGGCGGGCTATGCAGCCATACGCTGCTGTGCGAGCGTATGGCCCCTTCCTTACGCCGGCTGAAGTTAGGGTAGCCTTCAGTCTGCGTAAGGCCATACGCCTGCACAGGGGGAGTGTCAGGGTAAGTAAACGCCGATATGCCGTGCTTTAGTAAGCACAACGCATCAGGGTAGGTCTGGATCAGGCCCTAGATGAGTAAAAGAGCAAATATCTTCATATGCTATTATTTTTTGTCTTTTGTATTATCTGTTTTAATCCTTTTTTCTTCCTTTTGTATAATTGTATGTAATTTCTTATATTTCATACTGTTTCATTGTTCATTCAGTTTCTTCTGTTAAATGACTAATCCAGAAATATTGTAATTTAAAAATTACTTCTGTGAATATGCATATGGAAATTTTCTATACCTGCAATTGCTATATTATTCCATACAGTCATGTGTAATATATGAGTACTATGTGATCTGTAAGCTAATTGCAATATATCACAAGGTATTTTATGCAATCTTTAAACCCAATGCACATTGTGAATGACATAATGCTTGGTGTGACAATAGAGAAGACATGAACCATTATGAAGTACATAATATAAAGTTATTAAAAGCATGCAAAATAAATACAGTAAGGGTACAGGACAACTCAAAATATGCTGACACTAGGACATAGGATAGTTTCGCACAATATCCAAAAAAATCCGATACAATCAAAGAAAAAAAGTCCTTATGTATAGCATGTATGTTGAAACCTCAAAGGGTAGCTCACAGTTCCGTGGTACACAATTCCGGGAAGGTGCAGTAACTTTTTCAGTCTATCACAGTACACACGCCGCATCCGTGTGGTTCTCAGCTTCAGCTCTGTACACGTGCACCCCCGTTTCCGGTTTACATATCCAAGCCTCGATTGCAGTCACGAGATAATGCGTGTCATCCACCAATATATAAAAGACAGAATGGCCGCAAAGGATAGTGAAGTACCGTATATTAAATGTGCAATAAAAGGAGCAAATATACTCACAATATTGGAGTTAAAATAAGCATAAAGATATATCTCAGGAGTCTGTAGAATTCACAGCATACGTCCCGGATAACAGCAATAAAGCAGCAATAAAGTAGCAATAAAACAGTTTAAAACCAACGCGTTTCAGCTTGTACAAAGCCTTTCTCAAGGTTACCTGTTAAGTTTCATTGTTGCCTATAAGTACATGGAGGTATTTTCCTATTGGTCCAAAAAATCTGGGAGTTCCATTTTATATAAATAAGTAATTTAAACGTCTAGCAATCATGCACAATTCATTGTATACATTTTTTTTAAAAAAGATACATTTAAAATATAAATATTTAATTGCACAGAGGCCATAAAAAATATAAAAAAAAAGGAGGAAATGTTGTTCTATCCTTTAAAAACCAGCCAAATATAAATAGATTAAATATATATGCAGGGAACATTTTCTGGAAAGATAGATCATTATCTCGGGCGGATGGACATCACGTAAACCATGGATAAATATACATATATACATATAAATATAAATCTTAAAAGTTACTAAAAAGGAATAAATATAGACAGATAAAATAGACACAAGGTGTCACAAAAACCATTTAATTTCAAAATCGCTATTCATCCATATGCCTGAGGGTGGTAGGAGGCTGGGTTAGTCGCTTCCATATGACAGGGCGTTCCATTCACACGTGGTGATATCCTCGAAGAAGTTAAAGTAGTTTTATGGACGCGTAAGCTGGCTAAAATCAGCATGAGAGAAGGCAATATCATAGGAGTGCACTAGCCTCTCACTCTACTGTGCATGCAGAAATCACTCTTAAGTCTGGATCAGGTCCTATGTGTCTTCCTTTACTGGACCATCAGCTGATCTACCTTAGATTGACCCTAAATATATATGCAGGGAACATTTTCTGGAAAGATAGATCATTATCTCGGGCGGATGGACATCACGTAAACCATGGATAAATATACATATATACATATAAATATAAATCTTAAAAGTTACTAAAAAGGAATAAATATAGACAGATAAAATAGCCACAAGATGTCACAAAAACCATTTAATTTCAAAATCGCTATTCATCCCTTTTGGATGTAAGGTATCTAATTCATAGATCCAGTGCATCTCAGTTTTTGCCAGTTTTCCCAACATATTATTTTGTCTCCAATGGTTATTTACTTTATCTATGCCTATCATATATTTAATACCAGACGTTAGACATTGGTGGCTGTTTTTAAAATGGCTTGACAAAGTATGTTTGTCAAAGCCTTTTTTAATATTATTAAGGTTTTCAGACCAGCTATTTTTCAATTGTCTACCCGTCCTTCCCACATACTGTTTACCACATGCACATTCCACAAGGTAAAGTACATTGGTGGAATTGCACGTGATAAAATGTTTAATCTCATACTTACACCCATTCTGATTTGAGACAAACTCTGAAATTTTACTATTTTGCCCAGTATGCTGGCGACATACTCTACACACCCCACATCTAAAAAACCCTTTTGTGAGGATCTTTTGGCTCTGAACATTGGGTTTATAATAGGCACTCCTAGTTAGTTTATTACCCAAATTCTGGACTTTTTTGTATATAAAACTAGGTTTAGGAGGTAGTACAGGGCACAGAATAGGATCACTCGTTAGAAGATGCCAATTTTTACGGATAATCCTCTCTAACTGTTTGTGGTTAGAACTAAATTGAGTGATAAATGCCAGATTAAAAGAGCTGTCAGTGTCTTTTATCTTAGACTTGGGAAATAATAATGTTTCTCTATCTAAGGTTTCCACTGCATTGATTTTGTAAAACTTTATCATCATAGCCCTTTTCTACAAATTTTTGTTTTAAAATGGTAGCTTGTTCACAATACACCTCCTTTTCCGTACAATTCCTTCTAATTCTTTGGAATTGTCCTTTGGGGATGTTGTGTATCCAATTATGGTGATGGCAACTTGTAGTTCTAATAAAAGAGTTACAATCTGTAGGCTTTACATAGTTCTTAATTTTTTAAATACCATCCTCCGCATAAATATTAATATCTAAAAAGTTCACCATGTTGGCATTCATTTCAAAGGTTAAAAAAAATATTTTTATCATTGTTATTTAAAAATGTACAAAACTCTTCAAGGGCGGTTCTAGGTCCTGTCCATATGAACAGGACATCGTCTATATATCTAATCCACAATTTGAGGTTGTCTTTCCATATATGTTCGCTAAAGATGACCTCCTGTTTCAAAGCCGCTAAAAATAAATTTGCGTAACTGGGGGCGAATTTCGCCCCCATCGCAGTTCCAGTTTTCTGTAAGTAAAACTTACCTTTAAAATAGAAATAATTATTCTCTAAAATAAATGTAATACTTTCCAGAATAAAATCTTTAAAATCCTCGGGAGCATCTTCTAAAAATGAATGAACACCTTCAATCCCATCACTATGATTAATGATGGTGTATAATGAAGAGACATCAGCGGTCACCAAGAAAGACTCTGTGTCCCAAGGCAAATTTTCAACCTTGTTGATAACCGAAAGTGTATCCTTCAAAAAAGACTTAGTTTTGCACACCAAAGGTTGTAATGTCAAATCCACCATTTGGGATAATTTAGACGTGATGGAATTTATACCCGCCACTATGGGTCTACCAGGTGGCTTTTCTAGGTTCTTATGGATTTTTGGTAGTATGTACAATACAGGTATAACTGGTGATACTACTTCTAGAAATTTGTATTGGGTATTTGTTATAGTGCCCTTATTTAAATATTTTTGTATCAGCTCACTGTAATTTTTAAGAATTTTGTCCGTCGGATCCTTGGTTATAACCTGATATGTTTTAATATTACTCAATTGTCTATGCACCTCTGCCTCATAGTCTATTTTATCCATAATCACTAGTCCTCCACCCTTATCGGCTGGTTTTATAACTATATTTTCATTAGTACTTAAACTTAAAATAGCCTCTTTTTCTTTTCTAGTGATATTATGCTTGTATTTAAGACGTTTGTTAGTTTTCTTGAATACCCTATCTAAGTCATTTATAGTTAGCTTATTAAAAGCCTCTATGTAGCAACCTCGATTATGAACAGGATTGAAGGTAGATTTAGGTTTAAGGGTATCAAGCTTAGATATTTGCTTAGCACCCACTTGAGTTTGACTTGAATCATCTATTCGCAATTGTGTATTTATGGCAAAATGGCGTTTCAAAGTGAGCTTCCTCACATATTTTTGCAAGTCCACATATGTATCAAACTTATTAATTCCTCTAGTGGGTGCAAATTTTAAACCTTTCTTCAAAACTCCCATCTCCTGTTCAGTGGGTTCATATTTACTTAAATTGTAAATTTTAGTATTATCTCTGATTTGAGCTCTATTCTGTTTCTTATTTAGTTTTTTCTTTTTCCTGTATTCTTTTCTAATTTTTATTTTGTACATTCTTTTGTTCAAACACATTATCGATTTCTTTTGATTCCGTTTCTTTTTAGGATTATGATTTCGTATACCTAATTTTTCCTCTACTTTTTCCATGATCTGATTGGGCTTTGTAGAAAATCCAAATTCTCATTTAGTAAGATCTCAAAGCTATTATGATGGCGAAGATCATTGTACCATGATCCCTCCCTATGTTGTCTATCTTGGGTTTCTCTAGTATAGGATGGTTGTCTATGGCTTCTTCTATCATCCCTTGGGGAACATGAGCATCTCTCATCCCTCCTATCCCCCCTTAATATATAGGGGCAGATTGAGTGGCGATCGCATGAGTACCCACGACCCCTATTCTTTATATCTTGTTCTCTATGGGGGGACATTTCTTCATCCCCATAGCAACTTCTTTCAATAGAGTGTCATTCTCTATCTCTTTGTTTGTCCCTAGGTAAGGGGATCTCGATCTATATCCATGATGATCCTGATTATACATGTTCCCTCCTTTATTATGGGAGATGGGTCCTTTGCCTTTGGAACGTAGATAATATGTGTTATTGTGTTTATTTTTCTTATTATTTTTCTTATTGTTTTTATTGTTAGATTGTTTTTTTGTATTCATATTGGTAGTTTTTTTTCGTACCACAGGTGGGTGGTTGGTCACTACCTCTCTATATGTCTCCTGCCTATCATTATAAGCTCTGTTGGTGTTCCCCCTATTTTGACTATGATTCATAACCTCTTTACTTCCCCTCACTTCACTCCTTTGTTGTGCTCCTTCAGGTTGTTCAGAGGTACGATTATTCCCGGAATGTGCTTTGGCATCTAGCATATCCCGTTTAAATTTACGTTGTTTTCTGCCAGTTAGTTCCTTTTCATGTGATTTAATTTTCCTTAACATCTTTTCTTCTAGTTTTTTATACATTTCAGAGTCTTTATAGGGTTGTAAATAATCATTTATCCCTTTAATAGCCTTATCCAATTCTTTTAATTGGATCTTTTTCTCTCTCAGAATCATTTCCATAAGGGCAAAAGAACAAGTATGTAATATCTTGTTCCATTCCCTCATGAATTCTGGATTATCCTGGTTAAAGGCTGGGACAACTACAGCTTGTAGACCCTGAGGGATTAGATCAATAGCTACACACTGCTCTAAGGTGGCAATTTCCCACCATAGATTATTTTCTTTAAACAGTATTTTTTCTAATTTCCATATCATAGGTTCAGATAGAGATGGTTGCATACAAGAATTTATAGAGAACACAGATTCCAAAATATCATTCCATTCCTCCTGATGTTTAAACATATTAGAGTTATCCACCCCTTAAATAATAGGAAACAATAAATAGATGCAAAATAAATACAGTAAGGGTACAGGACAACTCAAAATATGCTGACACTAGGACATAGGATAGTTTCGCACAATATCCCAAAAAATCAGATATAATCAAAGAAAAAAAGTCCTTATGTATAGCATGTATGTTGAAACATCAAAAACCTCAAAGGGTAGCTCACAGTTCCGTTGTACACAATTTCGGGAAGGTGCAGTAACTTTTTCAATCTATCACAGTACAAACGCCGCGTCCGTGTGGCTCTCAGCTTCAGCTCTGTACACATGCAGCCATTAAAAGTTACCATTCAGTTCCCTGTCTATGTAAGAAAATTAAATTTGCCATTATTTATACATTTAAAAAGGGGCAAGTAATGCTCATAGTGTACACTCTGCTACTCTAGTTAAAGGTATACTATAGGTGTATTGTTACTGCTAATGAATTGGACAAAATAATATGCTTTTTTATTCATTGCTGAAAAGAACAATGTTCTATATTTTAGTGCTCAATGCTACATGCTCTTTCTTCACTTCTAATAAAAGAAAATCTTAAAAATACAGTACATACAGAATATAGGACTATATACATATTGGATGATTTGTCGTCGTAGTAGTTCCCAAATGAGATGCATATGTCCATCACTTTGCTAGTGTTAAATCCCCCTCCCCCACTCAGAGCTTATAAAATGTAGATTTTATGGGGTAAACAATCAGTTCATAAATATGCAGCCCCCCAAAAAAATGTAACATAAATATACAAATGCAAAATAGGAAATAAAGAAGAAAATACATTTCTATGACTGGATTAAAACAGTGTAGTTTAGGCATAAAATAAAAACGCCAGATAAGTATGGTATATACATAAACTTCAGACCAGTATGTGGTTAATGTGATTTTTAGAATATTTTTTATTGGGGCATTGACGTGGCTGCTTCACTAATGTTTAAATAGCTTGCAGCATTTTCACTTTCAGGGCATTCCAGGCACAGAAACAATTTATGTATTTCACAGTTATTTGCATATGTCATGTGCAACACAGCACAAAATTAGACAGTCAACGCAGCAGAGCAATAAGTTAATGATGTAGTATTTAAAATGTTTTCACAAAACATTGGCAGTGGGATTACTAGTCCTATGTCAAAAAAGTCAATGATGGGGGAATCTGCTATATTGGAAATACTACAGTGTATCTGATGTGGGGAAAATATGCTTTGAAAAATTCAGACAGGAATAGATTACAATCACAAAGCAGTAAAACACATATTGTATACAATAAATTTGCAGCTAATATATTGTCGTGCTCTATTTACATATTTCATTTTCATGCGATAGTGCCAGTTTTGAAGTGAAAACTGGCACTATCACATAAAAATGAACTTTTTCATATTCACAAGCCATGGACCGCCATGGAAAACAGTAAATTCCATTGCAATTTATGTAAATATCGTCTGTCTCCGCCAGCCCTTTTCAGAGCGGGCCAGTGGTTTAGAAAATTTACTAAATGCCGGAGTGGAGTTTTATACGCTCCCGACGTAAAAATAACACCAACTCAGGCTGGTATTTTGGGTAAGTATTCCAGCGATGTCCTCATATACCCTTCTTCTTTTAATAGCTGTTATTGGTGGTATGGGGAGACCACTGGAATACATATGTATGTATGTATGTAAAGTTAAAAAAAAAGTTAACAATTTTTTTTAATTAAGTCTATTAAAAAAATTCATAAACAACAATAATAATAAAAAAAAAAAAGAGAGAGAATAAAAGAGAAGGCAAGATTAAACTTACCTGTCTGGGCATTTTCATCCCGGGACTTGAAATGTTGAGCTGGCGTAATTTTTACGACGGTAGCAGAGTGTAAAACGTTTGTAAATATGAAAAAGTTCATTTTTATGCAATAGTGCCGGTCTTCACTACAAAAACTTGCACTATTGCAAAATGAAGATTGTAAATAGAGCCCTTTATCAGGAAAATATGTATCAAAAGAGAAGAGTAACAGGATGAACAGTTATACTTATGGTCTTTTAACAAAGACTAGGGAATTAAAGGAAACCAAAAATCATCACTTGGACAACTATGAAAAAAAGAAGAAAGGGAAATACTGACAAAATTAACCATATAAAGGAAAAGGAGAAGGTGAATTGTGTCAATAGCAGTGAAGTCTTTTATAAGTATGAAATAGTATTTGATATGTTCATACTCATAAAACGTCATATTCCACAGTAAGGCTTAAAGAAAGTCACGGCAAGGCTAAAAATCACAAATCCCAGAGAAACCTTTTGTTTATATCTTTAAAGTAATTTTTTATGTGCTTTGCGTATTTTGTGATCCATTTAGTAAATCAATAAAATGTATTTAATTAGGCACTAAAATGAGGTATTATGAAATAAGGAGGATATAATAATTGTCGAGATGGTTCACAATTATTCGTGTCATATTTAAAGAATAATAAAGCTTAAGCAAAAATGTAGCAGCCAAATTCAATGCCTAGTTGCATGACATATGTATGGGTGTGTGTCTTCACCTTCCATCACCTTCCATCCCCTCCTCCTGTTATACACAGGACAGTTCTTGTCTATAGTAAAAAAAAAAAATGACTGCCCCATTCACAAACATACTAGAATAACAAATTACAGCCTACCAAGCTGTGTGATCTCTCATTCCTTAGTGATACCAGATGAGTCATTGCAATCAACATTTGTTAAGATTGGATGGCCCAAAGACCTGGAATAGGTTTTGTGGATAGAACCTGTCCTACTCTTTCCATCCACAACCCCAGGAACCCTTGATGGCTTTTTAGTGAGTTGAACAGGCTCTGCAGTCTGTATGATACACACGGTAACCAATTCTTCCTGGGTTTTTTTTCACACATTGTAGATCTATAAGATAGAAATCTGGGACCTTTGTGGTGCCTCTGCACTCTCCAAACAAGTTTTCTACCAAAATATGGTCACCAATGTGTCCAGATTTTGGGTCTAGATTTTAGACCAAAGTATGTCTAGGGCTATTTTCACACAACAGTTAATCACAATTAACACACATTGGCTAATGCATTATGGTCTCATATAACTGTGGAGTCTCGGTTGTCAGTAGATTCCTGGATATAGACATAACCTGTAGCTGGTGCAGATTGTGCACACTTACACATCATTTAGGGTCTCTGTTGGGCTCATCTGTGAAATGGACTACATTTCCCATCGTACGCTCGTCACAATGCCATTTCATTTGCAGGCAGACACAGAAGATTTAGTCTGGATATCTGCAATTTGATATGCTTCTCTTTTGGGCAAGCGCAGTGCGAAAGCACACTTATATATGCTACATTTTATTAGTATTCAAAAATGGCATAATCCATACTTAAATATACACTTGATGGTTTAGCTACATACCTTCACATTGTGCATGATCGTAAGAAATGCTCACCCAATTATGGCAATCCATACCTGAATGCAACTCACTGCTGTCACTTCCTTCATTCAAGGGCTATTCTGTGGGAAGAATGGGATGGATGAACATAGTCAATGTACAGTAAGGGGTGTTCACGCAAGTGAGCCCCATTCAGAGACTAACATTAATATGAGGACACACAGCATAAACATACAGTAGTAAGCTGATGAGAGAGAACACTCCACAGTCTACATAGGACAATTGTGTTAGCATTTAACCTTCTGAAGACATAAACAAATTTATGGGAATGCTGCTTAGGCATTGTGCTGCATATTATCATTGTCTTTGTAGGCAAGAGGAATACTTAAGTTCTGCTTATTGCACACTGATACTGATCAGCAGGACTTTTAAACCTTCGTACTTTTAAACTGTTATTTAACTTCCTGTTTTTTAAAATAGTTGAGTCAGAACTATTTAATAAGTATTTGGGTGAGGACAGAATAATGTGAAATAATGTAAAAAACTTAAATATTTCTCTAAATGTTACTCTATTAGTCATTGGTTGATTAAAGATTTCTGCTCTTCCACCTCTTCCAAGATAATGAACAATTTAAAATCAGTGATTTCATTTGCCTTTTAAAACTTAGACTATTGCCTACTATTTAATTACCACCTCCATGACTGATGGTACACCCTGCAGCCCCCCACATACAAACATCAGATATGGGGTCAGACATTTGCCTGGGTTGTAAAAAATTGAAAAGAGTAGAATCTGAGATCCCCTGCCACCCAATGACATAACTACCATGGATGCAGATGGTGGGGTTCCACAGGCCTGGAAGAGAAGAAGGCCATGAAAGCTACCTCCCTGCACTTATGGAAGCAAGCTGTAAGAGGCTGGCAGTTTAAGACAGCGCTCAGCATTTTATTAATGAGTGCTGAGCGCTGTTTAGTAATACATTGATAGCCAATAGCAATTTATTTATAAACTAGACTCAGTACTCATACCTGTGGTGCTACGCGCTATTATGCTGCCAGGTTCCAAAAGCTTTACATAATACACACATCAGACTGGGACTCATCCCTGTCCCCAACCCCAATCTGTGCTATGGGGCCTGAGATGGTCAACTTTTTCCCCAGCAGCCACCTTCTAACAGCGCGATCTTGCAGATGGCTGCTGAATATCCATCATAATATCCCTACTAAAGGAACTGAATTGCAAATACAATTGATGCATTATTATTATACAATTTTTAGGTTTTTTTCTCCACTATATAGGAGGAATGTGGGTCCCCGTTCGATAGGGCCGTTCACTCCCAGCCAGTTCGGAACTATTGCTTATGCCTCGAAGAGGCATAGCAATTGAACCCTAGAGCACCGAACAAGGTAAGTAATTATGCTATCCCCAACCCACTCCCTAACACTAAGTCAACCTCCCCGCGGCAGCCTAACCCTAAGTCTCCCCCACTGCAGCCTAACCCTAAGTCTCCCCCCTGCAGCCAAACCCTAAGTCCATGGAGAGGGTTACTCACCTCTCCGGTGTTCCAGCGGCGGTGCTTCTGAAAATGAATGGGTGATTATGCTGATTGCATACTCACCCATTCATAAAAAATTCTAAAACAACTGTCAAAGCAACTTTTGGCTGTCCCTACTTCATTAGTGTGGGGACTCGCAATAATATTGTAAATCTCCCTGCAGCTCCTTCACGATTTTCCCCTGGGGAAAGGTCCCGATATCGGCACCATTCACTTTCCCCTGCTGGGATCGATAATCCTAGTGAGAGAGAGCTAACTGATTGGCTGGCTGCAAAACCACACTTATGAATGAAAGTTGTGTGAGAGGTTCTGCACTGCACTGTCACAGTACACACAGAGGGAA
>WWET01003387.1:54268-68044 GCA_011038615.1 Limnodynastes dumerilii
GTTAAAGAGGTGGGGGGGGGAGGTATACACTGCTCTATCCTCTTTTTTCTTTTCACAGACTTTTAAAATAAATCTTTTATGCAATGATATGTTCACCCACAAGGTGGCGCTATGCAGAAATACGAATGGGAACCATTACCGTGAAGATCGCGTGTCAGCGGGGAGGGTGGGGGGGTGGGGGCACACCAAGGAAAGAACGGGTGCCAAGGGCAGGGCTAAATTCTTAACCCCCCAAAAAAAATTTGTAATGCCCCTGTGTTAGTACACATTGAGGTTTTCTACAGACATTGGGAAATCATTGGGGGAAAAAAATTAGGAACTTCCAAAAATCAAATAAAATGATCAGATGCTGTATCAGATGATTCTGCAGCATCATTGGACATTACACACTGGTAATATATCTGGTGACACTGGACTGGATTCACACTTAAAAAGCTGCATCTTTTTAAGTGTGGTTTTTAAGAAATAATCATTTACGCAATCTACGTATCATTTAGGTGCATAGATTGACTGCATGTGGTCTTTATAGACCGCATGTAGTTATTTAAGAAAGAAAAGGTGTGCCATGGCAGAATCAGTTTATTTTTAAGAAGAGTGGGTGGAGGTAGGGATTTAAATTAGCTGCGGAGGGAAGAAGGAAAATATGCACGATTATTAAGCCCTATGGCAATCTTAAGTACCATAAGGATCCTAAAAACAGAGACGGGTTGCGGGGCAGTTCGGTGAATATGCTCTACTGTCAATTGATCATGTGATTTGCAAAATTTTTGGCAGAAAAAACCCCATTGTGTGCCCAGCTTTACATGAAGCGATCTTACCAAGGGTTTAGATGTCTAAGCCAAGTTTATCCAAGATGGACAGTGAAGCAGAAAAGGCCTTGCTGTCCATCAGATGGAATACTGGATTAGATCAAACAAACAGCCTCACCTTGCTCTTCATCAAAGTGGATTACTTTTTTTTCCCACATCCAACTGAGGTGGTCACCTGCATTTGACTCTACTTTGCATGACAGATACCAGCACTCGATTTAGTTAAGAATGCAGTACTGGACTTTAATTTTCTTCCTCCTTTTCTTCTGTCTATGATTTGGGGAGTTTAATGGTCTCCCCTGGATGTTAGAATCAGCAGCAGCATTACATGCTGCGCATTATAGACTAAAACCTTTAAAACCTTTATTCATCAAATAAGACCTTGCCTGGAAAACAGATAAGACCAGGCCTAATCACCAAGTAAAGTTAAAATAATAAAAAAAGACAAGATGGATGTGACTCTTTGCTTAAGTTTAAGTTTAAATTCATATTTGATACTATCTTTAACAACACATCAATAAAAACATTTTTCAGATTGTTGAAGCAAAGTGGTTAACCTTTATCTATACCTATGTACAGATCCAATATGACTCGCTAAGAATATCAGTCATTACATAACCTCAACAATTAAAACTAATAGGGGCATGATAGTGATAGTGGTATAAGATTGTGTCATGTATCAGAAAGAAATTCATTGCCAGTTGTCAGATACCACAATATATACACAAATTACATTTAGCTCACATAGAAGCATATGTCAGAATTGAATAACAAATTAAAGCAAGGGATGAATGACAACATCATTCTTAAATAAATGGCCATATATTTAACTATCAATTTTTCAGTTCCCAATATCTACAAAAATAAGAGTAACCCTTAAGACTCATAATAATAACTAGAGGGTCCCTTTATCAAAAAGTCACAACAATGCTTGCTTTCCACCTGTAGATCCTGTCTGAAGAATACAACATTCCTCTTTAAATTACAAGAGAATGGACGTGTTACTGATTACATTCAGTGTAAATAGTTTGTATAAATCTGTTCTCCACAACAAGGAAAACATTGCAGCCCGTACTATGATTACTAACAACAACCTTTTTACATTGACATTTTTATGTACCTCTTAAAATAAATGCTTAAGTGGAATAATTTTTTATTAAATAGACAATATTATCTTCAACTGGATGTGCATCAGTCGCCAACCTATATATGAAACAATATAAAGAAAATTACCTGTATAACGATCAAAGATTTAATGAAGGATATAGTTTCTTTATTAGATACAGTATATAGATGATATTTTTTTTTATTTGGAAAGGAGAGCATTTATTTTTAGTGTTAATCAACTTCTGTCAGGTCCCTAAAGGGTTCATTATTGAGTACAATCCAACAGAAATCTACTCTCTCCATCATTTTGAAACAATGAAAAACACTTAAAAGAATTAACAATAAACCCACTGAAAAACAGCCCAAAAAAGATAGGCCACCAAAATCAGCCCTTATTAAATATGGCCCTTGGAGTGTAGTACTTTAGTGATTAAAAGTGTTGCCACCCATCGCCACAATTTTCCATCGTTTTTTGTTAAAAAGTGCCCAGAATCAATATTAAACTAAACCTGGCCATACACTAGAGCGATGATCGAAAATCGCACGAATTCAGCGATTATCTTGCCAATTTTTCCTCTACAGTCCCAAATAATATCAGCACCATACATCACATTTGTTGCATACAATAATCGTGCAAAAGTTTAAAAAAAACATACATTTTTAGTCTACTTTTGTAGGCTGCAAAATATTGCTTTTGCCCATACACAGTACGATAATTTTATTTTATCGTCGGATTTTCTTTACAAATTTACATAAACAGCAGTCGTTATCATGTGGGTTTGACTGACTTAGATAATTGGAAGTATATGTGCATGTGTGTGGTTATTAAAAATTCTTCATACATGTTATAGTTCACTGCAACAAATCCATGTCCCACAGCTCTTGATGCACAAGGATGGACCTGCATATATAAACAGGTGTATTCGGGGCCTTATGCGATAATTGAAGGATTGGCCCAATAATCGCTCTAGTGTATGGCCAGCTTAAGTATGCTCCAACAGATAAAAATATATACAATGCACCACGATAAATACTAATGTGGCACCCCCATAATGGTAGCACCCCTTAATTGTTAACTTGGGAAAGCTTGTTTTGATTGGTGGTTCAGGGGCCTATTTTGATTGGTGGTTCGGGGCTGTTACTGGGCAGGCCTTGGTGGCTGGTGCATTAGAAGAGTTGTTAGGCAACAGGTCAACGATAGCGCACGGGCAGTGTGGCATGAGCTGTGTCTGGAAGGTTCTAGCCAGGGGAGAAGGAGCAGGAAAAAGCAGTTGGAAAGAGTCAGTTGGTGTGGAGAGTGAATGATGGCAGGCTGAAAGAGATAGGTGCTGAAGTGAGCTGTGTACTGTGACTTACCTGAGATGGAGATTTGGTGTCCCTGTGTGCCGTGGCCAAGGAGTGTGGAGTAGATTGCTGTAGTGGCGGAGGTGTGTTTTTGTTGGAGCGGAGAGCCAGTGGAGTGAGGTGGAGACGGGCCGGAGGGTGTGCTAAGCGGCTGTGGAGCGGAGCTGGTGTCGATGCGGAGCCTGTGTCGGTGCGGAGCCTGTGAGAGGGGAGCCAGAGAGCAGCGTCAGGGGTGAATTGGAAGTGAGCAGTGACGGAGGAGACAGAAAGCTGTTGGTGAGAGTGTGCCGGAGAGGTGACAGAGAAAAAGGCAGAGAGCTGCAGTGAGAAGTAAGCCGGGAAAGTGGCAGATAGAGAGAGAACAAGGAGTACGGCTGATAGACGGTCCTGAGGTATTGGGTAGTAAAAGCAGAAAGGAGAGAGGTTGAAGCGATGAAATAAAGTTTATGGGACAATATATTAAGCTGGTAACAGTGAATTGGAGGTGTTTGGCAGAAAGGAGGAAAGGAGAGACATGCTGAGAGGCCGTAGCTGCACTCAAGGGAGAGTGTGAGGGAAAAAAAGATATATATATAACACAAAAGACTGAGAGTCTGGACTAAGGGGTATTGGAACATTTTAAAAGTAAATCTACTAGTGGATTAGCTGAAGAATATATAGATAAAACTAAATCAGACTGTACAGTATTACTAAGTGATTCTTCTGTAAATTGTATGTAAAATTCTTATATTTATTGTGAGTTTAATATTTATTTGAGAACTGAAAGTTTGTTATTACGCTCTATAATTGACCTGTGAACGTTATTGTAAAGTTTTCTGCTTTTCATTAATTGCTAAAGTTTAACAGGAGCAGAGCAAAGTAAATCTAAATTATCTTTAAACCAAAGACGTTGTCTGGTCTTATTTCTTTGAGTCCAATCACTCTGAACCCACATTTCGCAATCACGTCCTGTGTAATATATTACCTCCTATTTAATAGGAGTGTTACACTAATATATATGTGGGAGTTCTGTCAGAGGTTATAAATAGGGGCCCAATACAGCCTGATAGTCATTAGGCGGACAAACACCAGAGAAGCAGGACCATCGCCAGGAATCCAGGATAAAGAAGAAAATTAGCTGGAACAATCTCTGCAATTAAGAATGAAGACTGCAGAACTGTATTTTTTTTAATACTTTTATTGTTAACACCATCAAAGTTTTAATTTAAAAAAATGATTATCGGGCCACTGTGCATTGAATCATTAGTATCGGGACACTGTATATAGAATCATTAGTATCAGGGCAATGTATATGGAATCATTAGTATTGGGGCTATGTGTATGGAATCATTAGTATCGGGCCACTGTATATAGAATCATTAGTATTAGGGGAATGTATATTGAATCACTAGTATTGGGGCTGTGTATATAAAATCATTAGTATCGGGGCTATGTATAGGTAAAGTGTACTATTGAGCCAAATATACCTATCGGTGCGCATACAATTCTTATATTTTTCTTTTAATTAAAATGATTTTTTTAAAATAAAAGTGAGTGTTTCTTTATTTTAAATCGACACCCACAGCAGGTGCATTTTAATGCTTTTTAAAGGCAATTTTGGTGTAATTTTACTAAGTGACCCTTAGTAATTCTGGCAATTTCTATGTAGAACATTGAAAAAATCGCCATGGCGATTTCAGAAAAACACAAATCCCTGCGATTTATACTTTAGTAAATACGTTGATTGTATATACACCACTTAAATCGCAAAAAGCTGGCGATTTAGACAAACTTGACTTTAGTATATCCAGCCCCAAGCATCTTATATTCACGTTGCTTATAGCTGGAGAGCTCTGAATGATAGTTTATGCATTAGGAGCCTGATGTTGATCTACCTGCTGTTTCCTCGCACTATGGTTAATAAACATATGCAAATTATGCATTTAAACTCAATCACAGTTTTCCTTCTGATAATTTGTTAAATGCTCGCTTAAGGTTAAAAATATTTCATTTTCTAAATTCAAATTCCTTATTATACAGATTTTTTTTTTTATGTGTGCGGATCTATCCCCCAAATTACCTTTGGAGGATGTTTTATTCATATATATAACCTGTCCAGCATATGCAAGCACTCTATTCATCTACAGCTAATCAATGCATAGAGAAAATAGAGAAATCTATTGGATATGAGATAAGTAATAAACTATATACTGTATAACTGAGAAGCATTTCATTTACATTGCAGGCTCAATTCAACTGCAGTGGTTCAAATGGAATGATAAGATTGAAAATCAGCCCTTAATGCCTTTAAGATTAGTATGAACACTAGTGTGTTTATAAAAGCATTGATATGCACCGTTCTCCAACAAGAGTAAAGATGAATTTATCAATATAATCTCTATATAGAACTTATTTTACATTATTAGATACTCCACATCCTTGTATAATGTTTATACCCGTAAAATATGTTTTTATTTATGGATAAGAAATTTACACAAACCCTATTCTGTTGTTGTATGTTGCAATTGATATACTGCAATAATTACTCGTGTATTTACTACTTACAAGAGACTTCCATTAGGACCCACACACTCACATCCCTGACACCAATTAAGAATAATGGAAGTTCATTTAAGGACAGCACATGCACTCACAGAGATCCCCTGAGGAAGTCGTAAAGAAAGGCATAAGCCTACATACTATTATTGTTTACAAACTCAGTACAAACAAACCTTATTCAAATAGAATAAAGTAAAGCATCTGATTGCACTTGTATTAGCGTTACCTCCTCATTCTATATCTCACTTTCCTCTCTAAGCCAGTCAAATTTCATTCTGCAGACTGCCAGGAGAAAGGAGGATTGTGGGCACCCAAAGAAAATGCAGAAACACAGCACTTGTTATTTTAAGGCCAACCATAGCATGAGATTGTTGAGGAAACCACAAGTGTATCTATTCCACACCATCAATCTAAATCAGGGGTCCTCAAACTTTTTAAACAGGGGGCCAGTTCACTGTCCCTCAGACCGTTGAAGGGCCGGACTATAGTAAAAACAAAAACTATGAACAAATTCCTATGCACACTGCATATATCTTATTTTGAAGTGAAGAAACAAAACAGGAACAAATATAATATTTAAAATGAAGTAAAGTTAAATCAACAAATTTACCAGTATTTCAATGGGAACTCCCCCATCATGTGTCCTGTCCCCCCAGCATCCCCCATCATGTTCTAGTATGTGCAACATCTATGCTATGTGCATCATCTCCACTTTTCCTTTCCCACAGTTTAGTAAATCTAGCCCTATGTGTTGTTTTTGCACAGGGAGCAAAATCACAAGTCACAAAGGTCAAAAAAGTTTATCTGACATCAAAACAATATATATATAAGGGATGGATTTCAAAAAATAATTTCTTTAATGATAGCAAAACATTACAATACTTTATTATGTAGTCTGAAACAATACTAATAAATCCACTTCTTTACTCATAATAAATGTGTCTAAAAATGTTAAATGTTACCAAATATCTGTGTGTCAGTGCTATGCAAATCAACATTCAGATTAGTTTTCCTTTTGTAGAGTAGCTACTTTATTATGCTATCTTATTGCTTTTTTGCATAGTTATACACAGCTGAGATTTTAATAGCATTTTTTTTCTCCATGGACAATGGAAAAACAGCCTAAGTCTTGGAACAGAAATACCAATAATGTTTTAAATAAGTCTGACAACTCATGAATAACAAAAATGTTTCCATTATATGGAGAGACAGCATGCAGTCTCATGTATCATATTTTTATGGACTTCAACCTTGTATCTTGTTGAATTTTGAAGTAGTTCAAGCATCCCAGACTGGGGAACTATAATAGTGCCATTAAATTTTCAGTGCGGACTCGAACATTCCCTATTGTACAAACTGTGCAATTATGTTCTCACCCTCCACATGCTTACTGTATTTTGTTGCTCTGCTTAATCTTCTGTGAGATTTATAGAACAAGTTATGTTTTTTTTAAGTTCTATGCTTTGTTTTCACAATCTGTTCTCCTTTTCTGATAGAAAAGATGTCTTATGGGCAAAATTGAAATCCACATATATCCAATATGGTTACTTTTTGAAATACATCTTGAACACTCTTTATTGACACATCATACCACATTTTACCATTACTTATTTTCTTTTTATTCACAAGGATTAAAAACGTATAGCTTTAGTATTTTACTGTCAAAAACGCTATAGAAGAAACAGTTGCTCGTTGCTACCAGCGTGGTTCTATTATTTTTATACTGTAGGACGGTTAAAAAAGTTTAAATTTTATTTTCCAGAAATGTATTAAACTACCGGGGCAGAGTTTCGGAAAGAAAAAAATTGATATATATATATATTTGAGAGCAAGTAGATAACAATTACAGTAAGGAAAATTTCATGTGCTTGGAGCACAGTAGATGCAGCTCAAGATTTGGGGGGCTTTGTTGTGGAATATGCAGCACAGAAAAATAATTTCACACACAGTGAGCTTCACTAAAATCTGCCTTTCAGAAAACCTATGCAACTTTCTATGATCTGCCTGGTGGGTGTATGCGCCTCGTTGTATCCTACGTTGCACTCTGTGCTAGGGCTCAAAAGGAGTTGAGAAAGGCCTCACAGAGGGCAGGCATGTCTCCTAACAAAGCAACAAAATTTTAGCGTCAAAGACTACAAAAAAAACCCAACACATACATTTAACAGTAAATATGGATGAAGAGGCAAAATAATAATTAACATTCAATACCTTAAAGTCACGCTTTCATCACCAGCACCTTGTGCATATCTTTGTTCTAATCTTTTATTCTTATTATTATTATCATTATTATTATCGTTTATTTATAAGGCGCCACAAGGTGTCTGCAGCGACGTAGAAAATACAAGAAAATACAGTACAGACATACAGGGTAGGTATGGACAGCATAGTACATATTAAATACAATATAACTATAAAAATATAACAAAAATACAATAAATCAAGCAAGCACAGAACACAAGGCAAAATGTGAGGTGTCAAGCTTTGAAGATCGTGGAGCAGGAGATAGAGTGCAGTGCGAGGTTGAGAGGGGGCCACCAGGTGGGGATGGGGTAAAAGGGAAGCAGAGGGGGATAAGAGGGTTACGAAGTGAGGGGGGGGGGTGGTGGAGGAAGGAACAACACTAGGATGGAGGGCCCTGCTCATGTGAGGAGGGAAGAACTTACAGAAGACATAAGGAGGGGGAAGGAAGTGGACTGCTGGTGTGATTGGAGGAGAGGGGGAAGGAATAGAAGGGATAGATGAAGGATGCAGTGAGGATGTTAAGTGGAGTAGGGGTAGGCTAGCCTGAACAGGTGCGTTTTAAGTGAATGCTTGAAGTCCTGCAATGTGGGGGAGAGTCTGACTGAAGAAGGGAGGTCATTCCAGTGCAGAGGTGCAGAATGGGAGAAGTCCTGCATACAGGTGTGAGATGTGATCAGTAAAGAGGTCAGACAGCGCAGGTTAGCAGAACGGAGAGGGCGGGAAGGGATGTGCATGTTGATGAGGAAAGAGAGGTAGGGAACAGTGGATGAGGAGATGGCCTTAAAGGTGAGGGTAAAGAGTTTAAATAGAGGTCTGAAGTGGACAGGAATCCAGTGGAGGGTTTGACATAAAGGAGAGACCGAGATAGAGCGGCGTGAGAGGAAGATGAGTCTGAAAGCAGCATTGAGTATAGATTGAATGGGGGCAAGACAGGTGAGCGGGAGACCTACGAGGAGGAGGTTACAGTAGTCGATGCGTGATATGACTAAAGAATGAATGAGGGTTTTAGTAGCTTCATTAGTGAGGAAGGGACGGATGCGTAGGTGGAAACTACAAGAGCGAGAGAGGGCACTGTTGTGTGGTATAAAGGAATGTGAGGAGTCAAGGATGACTCTAATCTATGCCATATCACAAAGTAGTCATGGCTGCTCCCTGGGAATTTTGCAACCATGTCTCATATAAGGAGGGGGGCGTCACATATGATAAGGACATTCAGGGAATGGAAGCTCCTATGGTTTATAAAAATTGCAGAGTCTATCCCCCTAGGGACCATAGCTACATGTGTGCCATCCACAACTCCTACAACGTGTGTAAAACCAGCTACAGTGGCAAATGTTTAATCATCACAAGGACTTCTCATACCATGGCAAACTTATAAATTGATTTACCCATAACAGAAAAGCCTTAGGACAATCTTTAGGGCTCGACTGAAGGAAGCCTGAGACATTCTCGTTGCTCAGCTCATCACCCTCTAACACTGCCAACAATTTGCAGATTTTCCAGGATAAGAAGTGGAGGGAAACAGTAATGCCCCCAAGCATCATCATCTGACATCCCCAAGAGACTGACAAAGGTCCTATAGATGTGCAGCTGGGCAGTCTGGTGTTGACATTGAGGCTGCTGCACAGCAATGAAACGGAGGCGCTCCTCTTCAGCAGAAGCAGCCACAAGGCACTACCCAACCAAACCTGCAAGGTGGGTGGGGGGAGTAATAAACTATTATTGTAAAGTAAATAAAATATAGATATATATTTTCAATAATGAAAAAAAATAGGTACTTTTACCAGTTTAAAGTGTTGCACAATATGCAATATCAGCAGATGATTAAATAGATGAGACTGTCACTGTCTCGATTAAACGCTGATCTATTCATTAAAAACACGCAACAGGCGTGTGCTGAACAAACCGGAAAGGCGGTACACATTGCCTCGCAGCGACAGCAAGTTAAGAGAAGTCAAGGCAACCTTAATTATTTCTGTGCCTATGGTTGCTTCCGCATGGACTGTGCACTTTTGCTTCTCCTGCAACTCTAAAGACGGCCCAACTGTACATTAATAGTCCGTATCCATTAAGAGTCATGCTTGTCTATGTACGCATACAGAAAACTTTGCACACGGAAGCGCGCATCTATCCTCCGTATCTGTAAATCAGTCATACATAGTTTCCGTGCATATGTTTATGTACTACACATGCTTCTTAGTTGTGAATCAGGTCCTACATGGTTATTTTCACCACCAAACCAATGCCAATTTTTTTGCATGAATTATAAATGGGCTAATTTAGACATGTAACTGTACCATAATTTTACCACAACAAATCTTTTAAAGTAATATTTGTACTCAGATAGATAGATCATATTGTTCATGACTGACCTACAGATGTCTGGACTGATAGCAGAGATCTCACTAGACTGTGCTAAAAAAATAAATATGTATCTGATCAAGTAGAGTGTATAACAAACAATGATGGAGCTGCACAGATATCTGAATGTGTCATGTTTCTAACAGCAGCAGGCAGACTAGAGCCTCAGGCTCACTGAGTAGCACGATAACTGCAGGTAGGCAATGTACAATCCAAACACAAAGAACTCCTGGCATGGTATCTCTTGGAGACAGTGGAAGTCTGTATTGGCCAGTCCGTGCTCATAGATTTTGCAAGACAGCAACAGAGATCCCCTTTTTAAAGATCAACAGCTTCTTTTGAGAAAATGAAAATTCTGAGCAATACTGGTGCATATTACACCTGTTTTTAAAGCAATGGTCAGATAGCCAATATAATAGCAGCCCATATACATTTCATTGCTTTGCAGCAGTTTGGTCAGAGGGAATATAATTAATGAGTGATTATTACAGCAACATACAAGTCTAGGGATGCCAATAAATTCTTACTTTTTAAAAGTGCCATAATAATAAGTGGAACGAAAATTTCCCCAAGGGACAACTAATGAGGCTAAAAATGAATTATTATTCTTCTGATGCTTTTGTATCCCAGACTTCTGAAGTGTTAATATGGTTTCAAGAAAGGGTAAAGCCTTTTGTGGGGTGATCTTGCTTTAAAGAGTATAAGGACGACAGACCAGATCCATTCCTCAGATTCTGCTGCACTTGGAGCTCTGAACTCCAGCATCACTGTAAATAGATCGGCAGGTGCATGCTTCCCACTTGTCATGTTCATGGAGACTCAGGTTAGTACAAGTCAATGAAGTTTATTGAAGATTATAAGGATAAAGTACAGATAATGTAGAAGCACATTGAATACAGAATCACATGGAAAGCAGTAGCTGTCAGGAAATACACGGATAATGCAAAGAAATGATACTGGAGTTCACGAGTGAGGTAGATGATGATGATAATACTGGAGTCCACAAGTCATATAGCAACAGATTGGAAATACTGGAGAAAGCACAATGCAAGAGTAACAGGTGATAATGCAGAAGCACCAGTGATGTTAGAGTTCACAAGCAATGCAATAACACAGATGATATTGAGTCCACGTGGAGACTGTAGCAGTATACAGGTATGGGTAATACTGGAGTCCAGAGACAGTGCAGGAGTAAATGGATGGTAACTCATGAGGTAGGTGCAGAGCTGGAAAAGCAAGTGCTCAGAAGTGAGTTCAGGATAAAGGATACTGCAATACTGACACAATGGAACACTAAAGATGCAAACAAACTTGACAAATAGTTACAGAAGTAGGAACCCAGGAATGCATAGAGACCAGTGGGAGCTGAAACAGAAAAGAATCATGCTAACTTAAAGAACTGGAGCTCAGAATGTAGATGCATGAACAACAGAGAGGATTGCCAACAGCAAGGGCAGACAACAACGATGAACCAGCAAATAGGTGTGGGAATAACTGGTTTATATCAGTAGTAGTATAGAAGTGGTGGTATGAACGTTTAGAAGTGGTGGTATGAAAATATAGAAATAATAGAAGTGAATGGGGATTTACAGCTTTACGGTATGTCATAACCCCGTATACCCCCTCACTTTGAGCCCTGGTGTATATCCTGGAGAAACAGGTATCTGAGATCCAAGGTAACGAGCTCCAGATACCTAATTCAGATACAGACTTAGGGCCAGCTTTACTAAAATCAATTTAGTGTAACTAAAGTAAATTCAGGCTAAAGTCACTGGAGATGAGGGTTAGTGAACCTCACTGTGGTATAAATCACTATGGTGACATTTCCTAGAAATCGCCATTCACTTTGGAAAATAAAACACCTTTAATTAAATAATGAAAAAAACCCCCCTAAAAAATAATTATAATGCCTGCCATGGCATGCTATTGATCCTTAGCATGCTTTGGCTTATAGTACTATAAGGCTCAGCATGCCCATGTATTGCAGGGCATACTGTGTCTTTTAGTACCATAAGCAGCAGTTTGCCAAAGGTTATTGCCCCCATAAATATTAAATATTAATATGAAAAAAAAAAATAATTCCCAGATACATATAAATAAATAATTAGACACAATTCGCCTCAAAACAAATAAATAAATAAATCATGCCCCATATTAATAAATAAATCATGCCCCGATACATAAAAATAAATAATGCCTCATAGGAATAAAGAAATCATGCCCCGATGCATAATAATAAATAAATAATGCCCCATAGAGATAAATGAAACATGGCCCGATACATCTAAGTAAAAAATCCATGCCCCCCCCTTCATATTAAATAGCAACATATCCCACTAACTATTCCTAATATTTTAAATGTACCCATTCGGTGTACTGTAATTTAAAAATGAATTTCCCCCAAAAATATGTAAAAATATTAAATATTATTAATACTTACGGTACTGTAAATAACAACAAACTGACTAATGAAGCACATAAAACCTACAAGCAGCCAAAAAACCCTACCTGGAGAAGTCTCACGTCTCCTATAAGAATAAAGACAAAGTAGAAAAAATAGTGGTATGGGTTTTCAAGGCGCTAAGGTTATCTCAGAGAGAAGAGAGTGCCAGTGAAGAGTACCTTAATAAATAAATATGAATAAATAATTAACAATCCTACTACAAATAAGTCCTGGGTAACTCCTAACTGATCCAACCAATTTTAAAGTCCATAAATAAATAAATAAATAAATAAAAAGGGAGTTCAAGAATAGAGAGTTCTAAAGTTGATAGGTTTACTTGAAACAATAGATAACCTTTAACTCCCAATAAAGAGGACATGCAAATAAAACAAATAATCTTTAATTAAACAAAATTCATAAAAACATCGTTAAACAGAACTGATCTTGACATCATACCAGGAAAAGATGAAGAAAAACGATCGCGAGTGGAGCCCGCCGTCAGATGTACAGCCCGGGTTCGGCATTCTTACCAGCCTCGCTGTCGGGAGGAATATGGAATATGATGTCCTGATCGGGTTACCGACTCCTGGCTGACGCATTTCAGGCTCTCCCGAGCCCTTTTTTAAAGTCATGTGACTCAATCATGTGAGTCAATGATTTTGAGAAAGGGCTCAGGAGAGCCTGAAACATGTCAGTCAGGAGCCGGTAACCCGATTGCAGACCGGTCCTGCGTCTTCCTGGCCTGTCTGGCGAATGTCTCATGTCATTTCAGGGCCCATATTTATAACCTCTTGATCGATTTTTACAAGCAAGATAACTTGCCCATTAGTAAATTCAGCCCCTGGTATGTAGAGGGAGCATGGAAGACCTCCAGTGGTGGAAAGAGGCCATAACAGGGGTTGATCATGACATCCCTGCCGTTTATATAATTCC